>SKCR01036849.1:0-110962 GCA_019454045.1 Zanthoxylum bungeanum | reverse complement strand
AACACATACCACACGTGATGTCACACATCCTTTAAGGTCACGAAATATCATGTTAACATCTAGCTTAGTTAGATATGGGGCCAACTTACTTCACCATGAATAGGGCTATAAAGATCGGTGGCCCTTTTACTATTACACCAAGTAATAGTATTTTTAGGTATTTAACCTAATAAACTAGATTCGTAGACCTTATTTGAATAGTCAAATCAGTCCTAGTACCCACTCTTAAAAGTACGGATATACGAGTCTTGTTTAATTGTGTCCTAGACAACAATGCCACAAATAAGTCTCCATTGATCAAAATCAATTTGAGTCTATTTATTTGTCATTTATAATGTTGTAGATTTTTATTTATATTATCAAAATATAAATTATGTTATTTACAATCCAATGTATTTATCTCAGTATCAACTTTATATAATGAAACACTTTAGTGTTCTAGAATATAAAGGTTTTATCCGCATTGGATTAAACACTGATATAGAGATAATGTCTCTAGTAAACTAGTTACATAATAACATTTCTAATTTAGGTACCCTGCCCAAAGGGTAGTTCCCAAACTTAGGTATTTACGGTCGAAACAGCGACTTTCGTCCCCGTTTCCAAGCCGCAAAGAAATCTCGGCTTGAAAGCCAGTATCCAGCTCACAGCGGATTCTGAATGTCAATACATATATGTATATGTACCATACTAAGTATTTAAAAGTCAATTTCAATACTAGTAGTGAACATAACTTTGACAAATATTTTAAAGTTAGAGCCTCGCCCTTTCTTTAATTCCTTCGTGTCTTCCATATCCAAATGGTAGTCACTTTGGGATATGTCAATTATCCTTTTCAATATTTCTCAAACCACTGGGTTTTAGAATATCGAATGATGTGCACCTTGTGCTACATGCCCAATTGCAAACTTTGACTTTCTCTCACTAGAATAGTCAATTAATTCTCCAAGAATTATTAATTGCAATTTTAATACTTTTTAATCTAAAGATAGATTTATTATAAGTATATATAATTAGCACTAAAGTCATCATCACATAAATCTTCCAAAGACTTTATGCTCTACTATTTGCTTAATTTGGGCGTTAGTCATAATAGAGTTATTTTCTTCAAAATAAATTAACCTATTATTAATTCCCAATTGAAAATTAAATCATTTAAAACATTTAATCCAAGGATTATATATTTTAAATATTCAACCTTTCAATTCTATCTTGATTTCAATAGTCCAACTATTTTCAATTTTAATAAGGTACTATTTATTATAATGATTACAATAATCCAATTATTTAATCAACTATAATTTTAATATGATTACTATAATCCATTTATAAAATCACTATACATTTTAATTCAATTATATTGATACTATAATCCAATTATAAAATCAACTATATATGAATAAGTTTGTATATAGTCCAACTATATATTTAAAAACAACATAAAATATTAGTCCAACTAATACTTTTGATTAAATATGACAGAGTAAAATAAAATGAGCGCGTTTAGCGAGTATTCGAACGAATGTTGCAAATTCAATACTTGCCTCCCACTATTTTTCGTCGAGCCTCTAACCCTCTGTCGAGTACTCGGGAAACCGTGTTTCCTAGTGGGCTAGGATCCCGTAAATATCACACAATCTTGACTTTGGCCAACAAATTGTATGATAATTAACTAGGTAGATCTCTAAGATCAATTGGATCTAATCCAACTCCTAGATCCAGTTAGTGGACATCCAAGTCCTAAACTATATCTTATATATGCCTATATATCCAATATATATACCCTAACCTTTTTCCTCTGAATCAACTAGGCCTGGCTTTGGCACAACAAACCTAATGATCCCAGTCAAGCGGCGGACCCATTGACATGGAAGCTTCGTAATCAATGTCGTTGGACAAGAAGTGGTCTTGACTTTGGCCAACAAACCACAACTTGGACAAGACACCAATATGGAACAAAGCCTCGTGATTAAAACACATCTTCGAAGGACAAGGGCTTGACTTTGGCCAACAACCCCTGCCAATCTAGGATCTTGAGTAAGAATCACTCAATGGAAGGAAAAAACGCATGATATTTTTGATGAGGGCTTTTTCGCGTGCAAATGGCTACCAATTTAATTATCTTTGTTAAGGTCTCATCATCATACACCCTTAAACATGCATTCTAAATACATAATAAAGCGAGTATGAAATAAAATAATAATGATATGCGGATGGATACTTAACAATTGATCCTAGATCAAATCTCTCCCTTTCTCACTCAAGCTAGCACTTGTACTACTTCTACTACCGTTTACCTACTACACTTCTAAAGAAACCTCATATACATAGAGGGGAATAGGTGAGAAGAGAATACAAAGAGAAAGAAGGTGATAAGGCTGGACACGCAGGTCCAATTTATAAATCGAATTTATTACAACAATTTCTAAAATTTGCCCACCCGACTAGTATCCATCCGATATGCATTATTCATTCAACACAACCACGTATTCACACACACAAGCATGCTATCAATCAATCTAATCAAATTAATTAATCTGATAATTAAGTGATCATCCAATGTTCAAACAACGATTTGATTTTGTTCGAGTCAAACTCGTTTTTGGCGAATAAGTACTCAAAGTACGAATTCATGAATTAATTAAACTACATCATTAAATCAAATTTAACATGTATTTAATACTAATTCATTATTCAATTCCAAATTAAATATTGCACTTTATTTAATAAACCTTTACGATTTAAATTCCAATTCAATCGCGCGGGACTCAAAGTCCGATTAACGTCCAACGTCAATTTAATTCAAGTCTAATGGGCTTCAATTAATTTCTTTAGGCATGGGCTTCGGCAACCAAAGCCCAATAGTGGAATCACCCAAAATGCCTTAGAAATCAATTTCGGCCCATTAGGCCCAATTAAACATTAAAGGTTCATTAGTCGCAATTGGGCTTTATGGTTAAGGTTTTGGGCCAATGGATCCAATCCATTTGGCCTAAACCAAACTTGATAAATCAAGCCCAATAGCCCAATTACAACTTAAATTCTAATTTCCAAAATTAGGCCCAATTAATTAAAAATCCAAAATCCAATTTTCACATTTAATTACCAAAAGTGCATTACGATGATTAATGACCTAAATCGATATTTCCGAAGCACCAAATTAGTCCAATTAATCATGCTTAATTCATTATCACATGTCAAACACACATAATGAAAAATCAAACCCATAAACATGCTTGCTATCTCGGCCAAGGAAGGTTATTTTGTCCGATTTGAATTCAATCCGATTAATTACACAATCGACAACGTATTAACTTCCCGAATGATTTCATACACATCCAATGTTCATAAAATCAAAAAATATCCAAGACATTTAGGGGGCATTTCACATTCGGCCAAGGTATGGGAATTTAGGGTTTATGTTCAATTCAAAGTACAATCCAATTGACATTAAATTAACATCATCCTACATGATTTTAACTCATCCAATGAATCAAAATCAACAAATTCCAATGATTCAAAATCAATATACATTCGGCCAAGGTGACAAGTTTGGGGAAAATAATTCCAAATCTATTTTCATCAAATTGTCCAACCAAAATGAATTTAACATGTTATAAGCATACTCAAACAAACAATTCATTCAAATCATGCTCAACAAACATTTACCCAAATTTTAAGCCCTACAAATTTTCATGCTTGCAACTTTAGCTCATGATGCCATTGTTAATTTAATCTAAGGTCCCAAGATCAATAACAAGACATGAAACATGCATGAATACATCAACGGAGGTAACGGAATACTCACATTGATCGGTGTGTCGATTTGAAGATGAATCAAGCCCAAAAACGTACTGCCTTTGAGCTCCACTGCATGCAGTCCACTGCCTCCAAAAACAGAAATTTGAATGGGAAGAACGGAGCTCCAATCATCGTCGGATGGATCCCGTCTCATGGGGGAACCTCCCTACCACCTTCGCAAGACTTGTAAGTGTGCTAGCACTTGATTTCTCACCATGAGAAACACTCTTGCTTCCCTTTAACTCACGCCCAAACTGGTTCCAAACCAGTGAACACTCCCTTGTGTTTGCCGTGAAGAGAGAGAGAAATGAGAGAAAATTGTGTAATGTTTGTTTCATTAAATGATTTACCCAAAAATCATTTTTATATTTATGCCTATTTATTAATTCAATAATAAACTTATGACACAAATTCATGCAAAGGGCTTAGAGTGTCAAAACACTTCATTTCCATGCAATACCATTGAGTGCATTGTAACAATCTCCATGCAAAGCATTAGAGTGTCAAATAAGCATAATATGACATGTGTCAAAGTTAATGCATATCTGACATGTGTCATGTGGGCCCCACACGTTTCCCCATGAAAGTGGGCCCACGTGCACTCACGCGTTCGGGTTCGATATTTTCCGAAATACCGACTTACGTTCGCGACGTTAATTCAATCGAATAATTTTGATGTGGCTAACTAATTAATTCCAAACTAACTCTTTGCCCGAATTAAAATCTATTTTAATTACGCGTCGAAATCTAATTTCGTATATATATCGAATATATTATTTACCGATAATTCCAAATTATCGTTATCTCTCTCTAGACGATATTTTATTATCCCAGATAAATATCTCCGTAATTAATCCTAGATTAATTTTCTCTCTCTCTGTTTAATCCCAGATTATTCAAGAGTGCAAGTTGTGTGCGGCATCGGTGGATTATCGGGAAGCGACCCATGAGATCTCCGGATAAGTTGGCAGCAAATACGGTCGTCGGAGTATCCGATCACGTACGTACCAATACTACGTTCTACTAACCGATTTACGAGACAAGGTCGACTCCTAGCAAAGCACCAAGTCTGCCCATTCTCCGGACATATCCTCTAAGGGATATTAAGATCTGTATCAAGCGTAGTATACAAATGTATTGTGCATATCGGCCCAGTATCGATGGTAACGTGCTAGGGCTGGGGCTGGATAGTCTGCCCCCGTCCGAAACACATATCGGATGTCTGGTAACTAGTCTCTATAATCGGTATTCATGACCTGTCATAATATCCCGATTGGATGCGCATCACTAAAAGAGCACTAATACCGTATCCTGCGTGACATCATCTCCATTATGACTGGAGTGATACTTCCGTCTCGACATCACATCCAATACACTACGACTCTCTGAGAATGGTGAACACAGAACCAGTTAAGATCCCCCACCACCAAAACCAAGTTTACCGATGTCGTAAGTATTTAGCGATGTAAGTCTCAGGTTAAGACTATACACACCTACCTTGATTTCGGCCTCCCATAGACACCTAGTCATAATACCAATGGGATTCCGAAGGGTCTATCCAGAGCGAAGCTGTTTCCCGTACCATCGTGAAACACACGACCTCCTATCGCACTTGCATAAGTATCCAATACTTATATATGAGAACTATGCCGTTGTGCCCTCACAACGCGCACAAGTGCAATACTAGCCTATTCCGCATTATCGATGTCCAGTCTCGATAATACTACGGCTAGGGAATATTTAATGATTAATCCTCGCGGACTGATACTGTCTCATATCATCTCAATCCAGGAAACTAATCATAGGACCTCTCTTCATTTATATATCTAAGGTGATCTAATCACAAATGACGAGAGTGCAATTTCCTTTTACATAGTTAATTTTGCTACAACACACATGATCTGTGCAAATAGTGACGCTATGGGTCATTTTGTCCAACAATAATAATAAAAATATTTACAAGATACTAGTTAACAATTCCCCTCCCCCAAACTAATAAGACATTTCCCCATTCTAAAAAGTATAAGAAAAGTTTAGAAAACAGTACCTGGTTAGCTGAAATTCTACATCTAAAAGAAAATTAAAGGTTAAGATCCAGATTTTTTCCGACGCTTCTTACTACGATCATTATCAGACCGGTTAATCTTGGAAAGGATATGGTCAATTTATGGTTGAAAGGCTAAGAGTTGGTCAATTAAATCATTGGCAGTTCTGGCAGTGAAGATGATATCTTTTACAGGCTTCGACAAGAACTCATTTCTTCGGGCATCATCAAGAACACAGAAAGAAAATCATAAAATCCATCAGCATTAAATAGTCCAATCGGTTTCTGGTGGTGTGTTCAAGTTTGCCAAGATAGTATTGTAAAAATTTCCTCCTCCATCGTACCGAAGCCACCTAGCAAAGCAATAAAAGCATCAACACGGTTAATCATTTCTACCAGTCGTTCAGACATACCTGGTACGATAAGTTCCTCTCTGTTTGATGATCCTATAACATTCGCCTCTGCCAAAGGGTTTTGGGATGATTCCCAAAACTTGACAACCTTCTTTCCAGTACAGCCCTGAACTATCCCCCATTAGTCCAAGATTGCCACCACCATATACTAAGTGTATATTCCTTTTCAGCTATGATTCTAACCTACCCAATTCATTTCTGCCGTAACGAATTCTGGCTTAGAACCACATTAGTACCGTAAAAACACACAGATATTTACAACTCGTCTTCTTGAAGTTGCATCCAATTTTTTTTATTTCTCAATCTTGGATTCAAAGGTAATGACGGGCTGAATTTATAGAACCTGAAAAAGGGTGAGTAATAATAGCACTAGTACCTACCAAATGACATTATTAGCTAAATAGTAAATATATCGTGAAAGTCAAAAAGTTTGGATCCTTCGGAGAAAATAAAAGAAAATTCAAAACAATCATAATTATTAGTTTAAAGCCAAAGAGTTAAAATATTTACAAGAAGTAACGGCTTGAATGACGTCTATGCGTCAGACAAGCTTCCATCCAATTTTCTTATAAATTGGCAACAAGGTCTTTTAAGTCAGATTCCTGAGACTTAATATTGTTCTTTGTTTTAGAAACTGTGCATGTAACATATGAATTACGAGATGCACATATCCAATGGGATGTGTCTCAAGAGTCAATGATATGTATCCAAAGACTCCTTCTCAAGCTATCCCAATGAATTTAATTTTATCTTCACGGTTATCAGACACCATTTCCTAAAGAAACAACAACAAGTATTACATGTCATGCGTGCACATTTATAGCAAACACCTAGTCTTTTAGCTCTTATGTTTTTGAGCATAGGTGCTTTCTTCTTCCTAAACCAGACAGATATGACACAAAAGAGTTAGAGGACTCACCTGCTAATCGACCCGTGCTTCAATAATCCAACGAATATCATTAGGAATACCTTTGATCATCAGTAATTCTCATTGTTCCAAGTGAGCTTTGTAGACTTTCATCAGAGAGTTTTGAGGGAGAGAAGGAAATTGCTTGTAAGATTTAACGAGAACGTCTCCATCCTGAAATGTGCTTTACCTACAAAAATTAAACTCACAAAGATAAAACACACCAAATCTGAATATATACCAAATTGCATGGGTTGCCTCCCTGCTTGCGCTAAGTTTAACATCGTCAACTAGACATGATTGCCCTACATTAGGCTGGATCTGAAAGTGTGACACTTCCTTTTTTTCGTTTCAAATGATTCTCCATAGTAGTGCTTGAGACGCTGGTGTTTACCCTGAATGTGTTGTTGGATTTGGGATTGTATATCTCAACTACTCCGTATGGTAACACCTGAGTAATCACAAATGGACCTGACAACATTGATTTCAGCTTTCCAGGTAGGTTTCAACCGTGAATTGTATAACCACACATGCTGCCCTGGTTCTAGTTGTCTGCATATTTTTTTTTATCATGCCATTTCTTAGTCTTTTCTTTGTACAGTCGGCATTCCCATAAGCCTGTAGGCGAAATTCCTCTAATTCGTTGAGTTGGGGGGCTTTCTTTTCTCTTCTGCTGCTTGTAGATCAAGATTTAACTTCTTCATCTTCAGGCCAATACTTTTTGTGTTCAAGCTCCACTGGCACATGGCA
Source organism: Zanthoxylum bungeanum (assembly GCA_019454045.1). Taxonomy (NCBI): domain Eukaryota; kingdom Viridiplantae; phylum Streptophyta; class Magnoliopsida; order Sapindales; family Rutaceae; genus Zanthoxylum; species Zanthoxylum bungeanum. The sequence continues at coordinate 103,047 of SKCR01036849.1, read as the reverse complement.
CGCTTTCCCAACACAACATTCCATATGGGGACATACTGATTGTGGTTTGTAAGCTGTCTGGTAGGCCTATAGTGCGTCATCCATCCGGTTTGTAGACTAGTAATTCCTAGTTGATCCAATGGTTCTCTCTCCAAAATTCTTTTAATCTCCTGTTTTTTGAAACTCCAAACCTGTCCATTGACTGCAGATGGTAGGCAATGGCAACTTTATATAACTATGTATTTGGATAGGAGTGCTTTGAAGTATATGTTCAGAAATTTGTGCCACCATCACTGATAATTGGCCCGAAGTGTTTTCGAAGTGAGTGAAAATATTCCTTTTTAAGGATTTTTATCACCTCTTTTGAATCAATTTTGATGGCAGTGTTATTGCTTCAACACCATTTGGAGATGTAGTCCACTTCAACTAGTATGTACAGGTTTCCGAAGATAGAACAAAGAGTCCCATAAAATCAATCCCCCATACATCAAATATCTCCACTTCCAGAATGCTTTGAAGCAGTCCTTTATTTCTCCTCAAAATATTTCCCATTCTTTGGCACCTGTCACATTGAAGAGCAAATAAGTATGCATCTTTAAACATAGTAGGTCAAAACAAACCTGATTGTAGGACTTTGGCTGCAATTTTATTTCCTCTGAAGTGTTCGCCATATGGTGATGAATGACAATGCTGCAGGACACTATTGACCTCCTCTTGTGGAATACAACGTCTTAGTAATTGATAAGCACAACGTTTGAACAAGTACGGTTCATCCCAGACACAGTGCTTGACTTCTTTGAATAACTTCTTTCGTTGCTGATGTGTCCATTCCAACGGACATTTTCCTGATACTATGTAGTTTACTTAGTCTGCATAGCAAGGGACATCCTGCTATTTCATGGCAAACAACTGTTCATCTGGAAAAGTTTCTTTAATTGTCAGTTTATTGCCAGCTGTTTCTCCATTCTCGAGTCTCGATAAGTGACCTGGCACTAGGGTTTTTGTCCTTTTCCTATCTCGGTTCTCTAAATCAAATTCTTACAGTAGAAGCACCCAACAGATCAATCTGGGTTTGTCATCTTTCTTCGCGATCAGGTATTTGATTGCTGAATGATCTATGTAGACCACCACTTTGGGACCCAACAGATAGATGTTAGTGTTCCTAGAACATGCCAAAGATCTAATAAGCATGAAAACATGTTCATAAATTCAAAATAAGTTGCGGAATTACTTACATTGAATGGATTTGAGCTTTTAAAATTATGAAAGAAGATCCAAGATCCAAGATGCTTCCTTTATTGATTCCAAGCTTTGAGTTGAAGATCTCGAAGATCTTTCCTTTGTTGATTCCAAGCTTTTGAAGTTGTTTCCCTATCACCTTAGTTGATTCCATGAAGTGCTAGCTCCTTTGAAATGCAACAAAATCAAAGATAGGGAGAGGAAGAAGCTCACGCCGATGGAGAGGTTATTAGGGTTTCCATTTTGTTCAAAATGTGTTTTGTGTGATGCATACACAAATGAGAGAGATAAGGGTTTTGGTAAAAGCCAATTTACCCTTTTTCACCTAAACAAGGTGGTTGGGTAAATGGTTTTTCCAAAACCATTCCAAGGTAGTTGGATGGTGGGTGGCTTGGCATAAATGCCAACTACCCTCCAAACTACCACATGTGAAGTGGGCCCCACATTTGAATTCAAATTCAAATGTCTCTACGAACATTTGACCGCGGCTTGATTTCGTTTAATCCGATTAAACGAACTTTCGTCGCTAAATAATTAAATCTAATTTAATTAAATGATGATGCCTCGCAAATATATTACGAATTAATTCTAAATTAATTCGTTCGTTCGTATTAAAGTTCGACTTTAATTTCGTAATGAAATCCAATTCATATTAATATATCCGATATATTAATTTTAGCCCATACGAATAAATTAAATAGAAAAATCAAATTTAACTATTAAATTTATTTAACTGATTAATTCCAAATTAATCGCGTTCTCTCTCTTCCGAACACATTTAATCCCAGATTAAACAATACCTCAATTAATCCCAGATTAATTTTCTCCATCTTAATTAATCCCAGATTAATTATCTCTCTTAATTAATCCCAGATTAATTCTAATTTAAATCAACTGTCATCGGTGAATCTTTGGGAAACGACCCAAGAGATCCCTGGATATGTTGGCAGTAAATACGGTCATCGAATTATCCGAATACGTGCGTATCTCGTACCACGTGCTTACCGATTTACAAGACATGGTTGGATTCTAGCAAAGCACCGTGCCTACCCAATTCTCCAGAAATATTCTTACTGGAATGTATAATCTATGTCAGACGTAGTATACGTAGCATTGCGTATTGCGATCCAGTATCGAATGTCACGTGCTAGGCGTAGGGCTGGAACTGTGTCTACCCCGTACGAAGCATATGTCGGATTTCTGGTAACTAGTCTCTATAATCGGATATACATGACCTAGTCATACATCCCGATGACTGCAGTACTTAAGAGCACTAGTACCGTATCCTACGTGACATCATCTCCACTATGACTGGAGTGATACTTCCATCTTGACATCACACCCAATACACTACGATTCTCAATATACCCTGCAGAGGCGTACACATAACCGGTTAAAGCCCTGGACGACCAAAACTAAAGCATACCGATTGTCGCAAGCATTAGCGGTGCAAGTCTCAGGTTAAGACCAAATATATTCCTACCCTGATTTCGGACTTCCATAGACATATAGTCATACCACCAATGGAATTCTGAGGGGTCTATCCAGAGCGAAGCTATTTTCCGTACTATCGGTAAAACACAACCTCCTATTACACTTGCATGAGTATCCTATACCCAAATATATGAGAATTATGCCGTTATGATCTCACATAACACACCACGTGTAATACTACTCTATTCCGTATTATCGATGTCCAGTCTCGATAATACTACGACTAGGGATATTTAATGATTAATCCTTCATGGACTGATACTGTCTCATATCATCTCAATCCAGGAACTAATCATAGGGACCTCCTATCATTTATACATCTAGGTGATCTAATAACAAATGATAAAAGTGCAATCTCCTTGTCACATAGTTAATTTGTACAACAACACCATGATCTGTACAAATAGTAACGCTATGGGTCATAACTGTCCAACAATCTCCCACTTGGCCTATAGCCAGGCACTCGAGTGTCTTACACCCGAACTATGTACGGTTCGCTCAAACTGCTGAGGAAAGGCTTTCGTCAGCGGATTTGTATGATTATCGTCTGATGCAATTTATTCGATCATCACATCGCCACGATGTATGATCCGAACAAATCAGATGAATAGTCGAAGTATATAATCTGGATCGTTGATGAGACCATTAATTCTTTAGTCTGCGCTGTAGCCTAGCTTAGCTGCTAACAGAACTATATCTAATCTAATTAGATTTGTTAATGACCCAGATGGCTTCTATTGCTGCCTCAGCCGCAGCAATGACCCGCATTTGTTGTTTATTCGGTAACAGTATCTTGCTTGGAAGATTTCCAGCTCACTGTTCCGTTATTCAAACTGTATTGTACCGTTGTTTTTATCTGTTAGAAAACTTACAGTAGTGATCCTAGTCACTTCAAGTTCTCATTCTCCATAGTTTAAGACATCATCCTTGTTCTTTAAGATACTAACGGATGTTCTTAATATCAATCCAGTGACTATCACTTCGATTGACCCGTTTGTGACTCCATATACTCAAAGCGTATGAGACACCAGGTCACGTACATTTTTTTAAATGTACGAGTTCTCAGAGAGTGTTAACAACTTTAAATCTATCCTAGTAGATCTTTATTCCTAGAATATGTAGGAGTTTAAATCAAGTCCCAAGATCAACAAATCATGCATGAAAACACATATGAACACATCAAAGGAGGTGGCGGAATCAACTCACATTGAATTTCGGTTTTGATGTTTGAAGAACAAGGTGCGATTTTTGCTCCCTCCAAGTCACGGCAATGGCTTCTGGAACTGCAGTGGACGCTCGGTTTGGACTGGTTTGGACTCCACCATTTTCGGCCATGTGAGACCACCATTGAAGCTCCAAGCTTCAAGCTTCCATGCTCACAAACTCACTTCCCTATCACCTTTGTATCACTCCTAGAGTGTGCTAGCACTACTCTCCTTCATTTACTCTCAAAATTTCGGTGAAACCAGAAAAAATTGTGAAGAAATCGGCTTTGAAACCGTGAGAGAGAGAGAAAAGAAAGAGAAGGGAGAGGAAGAGTTACGTTTTTGGCTCCAAGCAAAAACTGTACTGTACTGTATATCTTTGAGAGAGAGAAGAAAAGGTTCTTTAATATATTTCCTTTTATTTATTTACCAAGAAAATTAAAATAAAACATATCTATCTTACCTTTTTATTCAAAAGTCACAAAGTTAAAACATAAAGCTTTTCATCATTTCAACTTTTAACTTTAAGTCACATCACATCTATTCACTTTAAAAAGTGACATATTGTCAAGTCACATCACTCAAAGTGACAATTGATTTGACGATTGACGCGACTAACGATTTGACGCTTGATGTGACTTGCGTGCCGCGCTCGAATTCGAAATGCGAATGCGCTCGCAATCACTCTCGGGCTCGGGTTCGCTAATTCCAAATTAACGAATTTTCCGTCGCGTCGTAATTAAGTGATTACGCTTAGCGAATTCACTATTCACGTCGCTAACGAATTAATTCTAAATTAATTCGTTCGCCCGAATAAAAATCTAATTTTAATTCCGCGTCGAAATCCCATTTCGATTAATATATCGAATATATTATTTTATCGATTAATTCCAAATTAATCGTTCTCTCTCTTTAACGATTTTTATCCGAGATAAAATATCTCCGTAAATAATCCCAGATTAATTTTCTCTCTCATCGAATTAATCCCAGATTAATTCTATCTCTCTCTTCTAATTAATCCCAGATTAATCAAAGTGCGAGTAATACATCATCGGTGAATCTTCAGGAAGCGACCCATGAGATCTCCGGATATGTTGGCAGTAGTAAATACGATCGTCGGACTGTCCGAACACGTAAGTACCTCGTACTACGTTTATATCGATTTACAAGACAAGGTTGGCTTCTAGCAAAGCGCCATGCCTACCCAATTCTCCAGAAATATTCTTACAGGAATATATAGATCTGTATCAAGCGTAGTATACCGTAGTATTGTGTATATTGGCCCAGTATCGGATAATCACGTGCTAGGGCTGGGGCTGGATAAGTGTCTGCCCCGTCCGAAACACATATCGGATGTCTGGTAACATAGTCTCTATAATCGGATATACATGACCTGGTCACAATATCCCGATTGGTTGCGCAACACTCAAGAGCACTAGTACCGTATCCTGCGTGACATCATCTCCAAATGACTGAAGTGATACTTCCGTCTTGACATCACACCCAATACACTACGACTCTCTGATAAACCCAGAGTGGTGTACACAGGACCGACCTGTAAAGTCCCCTACCACCAAGACCAAAGTTTATCGATTATCGTAAGTATTAGCGATGCAAGTCTCAGGTTAAGACTATACACACCTACCTCGATTTCGGCCTCCCATAGACACATAGTCATAATACCAATGGGATTCCGAGGGGTCTATCCAGAGCGAAGCTGTTTCCCGTACCATCGGTGAAACGACCTCCTATCGCACTTGCATAAGTATCCAACACTTATATATATGAGAACTATGCCGTTGTGCCCTCACAACGCGCACAAGTGCAATACTAGCCTATTCCGCATTATCGATGTCCAGTCTCGATAATACTACGGCTAGGGATATTTAATGATTAAACCTTCGGGACTGATACTGTCTCATATCATTCTCAGTCCAGGTGCTAATCATAGGGACCTCTCTTCATTTATATATCTATGGTGATCTAATCACAAATGATGAGAGTGCAATTTCCTTGTCACATAGTTAATTTGCTACAACAACACAATGATCTGTGCAAATAGTGACGCTATGGGTCATATTATCCAACAATCTCCCACTTGGCACATAGCCAGTCACTCAAGTGTCCCACACCTGAACTATGTACGGTTCGCTCAAATTGCTGAGGAAAGGTTTTCGTCAGCGGATTTGCTTAATTATCGTCTGACGCGATTACACGATCATCACATCGCCACGATGTATGATCCGAACGAATCAGATGATATAGAAGTATATATCTGGATCGTCGATGAGACCTTTAATTCCTTAGCCTATGCTGACGCCTAGCTCAGCCTGCTAACAGAACTTTATCTAATCTTATTAGATATATTATCGATCCAAATGGCTTCTATTGCTGCCTCAGCTGCAGCAATAATCCGCATTTGTTGTTTATTCGGCAACAGTTATCTTGCTAGGAAGATTTCCAGCTCACTGTCCCTGTTATTCAAACTTTATAGTACCTTAGTATTTAATTGTTTGGAAACTTGCAGTGGTGATCCCAGTCACTTCAAGTTCTCCTTCTCCATAGTATAAGATAGCATCTTTAGTTCTCTGAGATACTAACAGATGTTCTTAACTTCAATCCAGTGACTATCACTTGGATTGACCTGATCGTGACTCCATATGCTTGAAGCATATGAGACACCAATACAAGTACATTTTAAATGTACAATTCCCAGAGAGTGTTAACAACTCCAAATCTATCCCAGTAGATCTTTATTCCTCTAATAAAGGTTGTTATCTCCCAGAATTCTACGAGAGAATTTCTATTGAAAGCCAAGCTTTCAACAATAGCTTTATGGGAATTTCACTGTCAGTGCGCTCTCCCACTAACCTCCTTATATACACAAGAATTATTTCGTTTTGAGTCAAATTATCAACCATTATGATTATTTCAAAACGTCAGTTCCAAGAACCTTATGCTTGCATCAATCCAAACATGGATCGAATAACCCGCAAACCTTGTTTGTCGGTTATACAAAATCGTCAGGATGTTGTAAACATTCTCCAAAAGGTTTCCTTTTCAGGAAAGCGATTTTGATTTGCATTTTTATGAGGTTAGATCAGAAACCCATACCCTAGGTTGTTTTCTGACTCCATCCTATCTACCCTGTTCTTGCGTATTCGAAGATTAATGGTATAGATTCATCATAGATGAACTATTTGTGTTCCATTACGGACTTCGTGCTTGCTTGAATAGTATTACTCCGATTTTCATCGAGTATCACTATCCTCCCACTGACCACTGCATATCGGTATTCCTCTCAGGAAAACCGCATGGTGAGCAACAATTACATTGTTCTCATGTGGGATTTACAAGTACTATATTTAAGGTTTCCTTAGAAAACCTATATTGGCACTTATCCAATTTGGGTCTTTTAGTTTGGTATCATCCAAACGTCATGCCTGGCATACCCAAATTATCAGGAATGAGAAACCTCGTTTCTTCCCTGTTCATATCCTATATGATATCTGTCAAACAGATTTATATGGAACCTTATTCTAAATAAGTTTTGCACTGTTAATACATATCCTGTAGAAGGAAATAGTAGCTCAGAGCGACTTGTGATAAACCTTATCATGTCCTCATCTGAAAGAATACCGTACTCTTTCATGTACGTATGAAACTTACTGCTTAAGTATTTTCCATTACGGTTTTACCGTGGCGGAATAACACTATAGCCGATCTGTTTTTCTACTTCGTGTCGAAACTCTAAAGTTTCCGATCTGTGTTCTTCAAAAGAAACACATAACCACAACGTGATGTCACATCCGTTAAGGTCACGAAATATTCATATTAACATCTAGCCTAACTAGATATGGGCCCACTTACTTCACCATGAATAGGGCTAACAGATCGGTGGCCCCTTTTACTATTACCAAGTAAATAGTATTTTAGGTATTTAACCTAATAAACTAGATTCGTAGACCTTATTTGAATAGTCAAATCAGTCCTAGTACCCACTCTTAAAAAGTGTGGATATACGAGTCTTCTATAATTGTGTCCTAGACAACAATGCCACAAATAAGTCTCTATTGATCAAATCAATTTGAGCTATTTATTTGTCAATTTATATGTTTGAGATTTTATTTATATTCAAAATATAAATTCTGTTATTTACATCCAATGTAATTATCTCAGTATCATCTTTATATAATGAAACACTTTAGTGTTCTAGAATATAAAGGTTATATCCGTATCGGATTAAACCCTGATATAGAGATAATGTCTCTAGTTAAACTAGTTACATTATAACATTTCCTAACTTAAGTACATACCCAAAGGGTAGTTCCTAAACTTAGGTATCTACGGTCGAAACAGCGACTTTCGTCCTGTTTCCAATTCGCAGAGAAATCTCGGCTTGAAGCCAGTATCCAGCTCACAGCGGATTCTGAACGTCAATACATATGTTTTATGTACCACACTAAGTATTTAAAATTCAATTTCAATACTAGTAGTGAACATAACTTTGACAAATATTTTTAAAGTTAGAGCCTCGCCCTATCTTTAATTCCTTCGTGTCTTCCATATCCAAATGGTAGTCACTTTGAGATATGTCAATTATCCTTTTCAATATTTCATAAACCTTTGGCCAAGCCTTGGGTTTCGGAATATTGAAACGATGTGCACCTTGTGCTACATGCCCAATTGCAAACTTTGACTTTATTCTCCCTAGAATAGTCAATTAATTCTTCAAGAATTATAAATTGCAATTTTAATACTTCTTAAATCTAAAATTAGATTTATGATAAGTATAGTAATTAATTAAGCATTAAAGTCATCATCACATAAATCTTCCAAAGATTTTATGCTCTACTTATTTTGCTTAATTTTGGCGCTAAGGTATAATAAGTTATTTTATCAAATAAATAAATAACCTATTACCTATTATTTCCCAATTTGAAAATTAAATCATTTAAAAATTAATCCAAGGATGATATATTTTAAATATTCAACTTTTCAATTTTATCTTGATTACAATAGTCCAACTATTTAATCAACGATAGTGGTACTATATATATTATAATGATTATAATAGTCCAACTATATAATCAAATATAATCCAAATTAATTAACCTCAATTACATTGATTACTATAATCCAATTATAAAATCAACTGTAAAGTGAAATTAATTAATTCAAATATATTGATTAATATAATCCAATTATATATAATCAAGTATAATACAGTCCAATGTATATTAAAACAACAATTTAAATATTAGTCTAACTAACATTTAATATAACGACGAAATAATTTAAATGAGCGTGTTTAGCGAGTAATTGAACGAATGTTGCAAATTCAATACTTGCCTCCCACTATTTTTCGTCGAGCCTCTAACCCTCTGTCGAGTACTCGGGAAACCGTGTTTCCTAGTGGGCTAGGATCCCGTTAAATATCACACAATCTTGACTTTGGCCAACAAATTGTATGATAATTAACTAGGTAGATCTCGAAGATCAATTGGATCTCATCCAACTCCTAGATCCATTAGGTGGACATCCAAGTCCCAAACATATATCTTATATATGTCTATACATCGAATGTATACCCTAACCTTTTCCTCTGAATCAACTAGGCCTTGGCTTTGGCACAACAAACCTAATGATCCCAGTCAAGCGCGGACCCATTGACATGGAAGCTTCGTAATCAATGTCAATGGACAAGAAGTGGTCTTGACTTTGGCCAACAAACCACAACTTGGACACGACACCGATATGGAACAAAGCCTCGTGATTAAAACACATCTTTGATGGACAAGGGCTTGACTTTGGCCAACAACCCCTGCCAATCTCGGATCTTGAGTAAGAATCACTCAATGGAAGGAAAAACGCATGATATTTAACGAGGGTTTTCGCGCTGCAAATTGGCTACCAATTTAATTATCTTTGTTAAGGTCTCATCATCATACACCCTTAAGCATGCATTCTAAAACATAATAAAGCGAGTATGAAATAAAATAATAGTGATATGCGGATGGATATTTTACATTGATCCTAGATCAAATCTCTCATTTTCTCTCTCCCGCTAGCACTTGTATTACTTCTACCCGTTACACTACACTTCTAAAGAAACCTCTTTACATGGAGGGGAATAGGTGAGAAGAGAATACAAGAAATAGGAGATAAGGCTGGACACGCAGGTCCAATTTAATAAATCAAATTTATTACAATTTCCAAAATCGCCCAACCCGACTAATATCCATCCGATATACATTATTCAACATCACAACCATGTATTCATACAAGCATGCTATCAATCAATCAATCAAATTAATTAATCTTGATTATTAGTGATCATCCAATGTTCAAACAAAGATTTGATTTTGTTCGAGTCAAACTCGTATTGCAAACACGTACTCAAAGTACGATTCCTACGAATTAAATTAAATACATAATTAAATCCAATTTAATACGTATTTAATTCTAATTCATTATTTAATTCCAAATTAAATATTACACTTTTATTAATGAACCTTACGACTTAAATTCCAAATTTAATCGCAACGGGCCTCAACCCCCGATTAACATCTAATGTTTTATTTAATTAAAGTCCAATGGGCTTTTAATTAATTTCTATAAGGCGTGGACTTTTGGTCAACTCGGGTCAAACCGAACAACCAAAATCCAATCCGGGAGTTACCCCATAAGCCTTTAAATTAATTTTGGCCCATTAGGCCCAATTAAATAATTAAGGTCCATTAAGCCATAATTGGACCTTTTGGATTCGGTTTTGGCCTAATTGGATCCAACCAATTTTGCCTAAAACCAACTTTGTTACAACAAAGCCCAAAAGCCCAATTAACCCAACAAGCCCAATTTCCAAAATCAAGCCCAAATTAATTAACTTATAAAATTCCAAATTTCACAATTAATTAACCTAAGTGTATTACATAATCAATTACCCAATTAACATTTCTAAAACATCAATTAGCCTAATTAATCATGCACTTTTACAACCAAATAGTGTCCAACACAATTCAATCAAAATCAAACCCAATTAACATGCTTTCAAGTCTCGGCAATTAGGGGTTTTTCAATTCGATTCGGTTTCAATCCAATTGAGTCCACAATCTTAATTTCCCAAATCAATTCAATTCATCCAATGAATTAAAACAACAAAATCACAAAGAATTTCATGTTCTTAAAATCGGCCAAGCCACTTTAAAAGGGAAAAATGTTCCAAATCAAAATTCAATCCAATTGAACTTCAAAACAACATTAACCAATTGTTTTAAGTCATCCAATGATCAAACAAAACAAAATTACCAAGACATTAGGTTCTTCCAATTTTCGGCCAAGCCTCCAATTTGGGGAAAATTGAATCCAATCCAATTTCATGAAATTGATCACACACAATCTCAATTAAACATGTCTAAGCATACTTAAACATCCACCAATTAAAACCATGCTTTTAACACATTTTGCCCAATTTCAAGTTTCAAATACAACCTAAAAATTGGGGAAAATTGATCTAATCCAATTTTCTTGAAATTGATCATGCACAACTTCAATTCAACCTCATTCAAGCATAATGCATCAAACAATTCAACCAAATCATGCCTAAATCGAGTTTACCCAAATTAAAGTTTTGACAAAAATAAGCAAATGGGGAAAATCAATCCAATCAATTTTATTTTTCAAATTGATTACATATATCTCAAATTAGATCATATATAAGCATTCTTACACAATCAATTTGTCAGAATCAAGCCAAAATCAAAAAGCCCCAAATTAGCCAAGAACCCTAATTTCGGATTTCATGCATCAATAGCTCTAGATACCATTGTAGGAGTTTAAATCAAGTCCCAAGATCAACAAATCATGCATGAAACACAATATGAACACATCAAAGGAGGTGGCGGAATCAACTCACATTGAATTTCGGTTTTGATGTTTGAAGAACAAGGTGCGATTTTTGCTCCCTCCAAGTCACGGCAATGGCTTCTGGAACTGCAGTGGACGCTCGGTTTGGACTGGTTTGGACTCCACCATTTTCGGCCATGTGAGACCACCATTGAAGCTCCAAGCTTCAAGCTTCCATGCTCACAAACTCACTTCCCTATCACCTTTGTATCACTCCTAGAGTGTGCTAGCACTACTCTCCTTCATTTACTTCTCAAAATTTCGGTGAAACCAGAAAAAATTTGTGAAGAAATCGGCTTTGAAACCGTGAAGAGAGAAGAGAAAAGAGAGGGAGAGGAAGAGTTACGTTTTTGGCTCCAAGCAAAAACGTGTACTGTATATCTTTGAGAGAGAGAAGAAAAGGTCTTTAATATATTTCCTTTTTATTTCATTTACCAAGTAAATTAAAATAAAACATATATATCTTACCTTTTTAATTCAAAAGTCAAAAGTTAAAACAATAAAGCTTTTCATCATTTCAACTTTTAACTTTAAGTCACATCACATCTATTCACTTTAAAAAGTGACATATTGTCAAGTCACATCACTCAAAGTGACAATTGATTTGACGATTGACGCGACTAACGATTTGACGCTTGATGTGACTTGCGTGCCGCGCTCGAATTCGAAATGCGAATGCGCTCGCAATCACTCTCGGGCTCGGGTTCGCTAATTCCAAATTAACGAATTTTCCGTCGCGTCGTAATTAAGTGATTACGCTTAGCGAATTCACTATTCACGTCGCTAACGAATTAATTCTAAATTAATTCGTTCGCCCGAATTAAAATCTAATTTTAATTCCGCGTCGAAATCCAATTTCGATTAATATATCGAATATATTAATTTTATCGATTAATTCCAAATAATCGTCTCTCTCTTTAACGATATTTTATCCGAGATAAAATATCTCCGTAAATAATCCCAGATTAATTTTCTCTCTCATCGAATTAATCCCAGATTAATTCTATCTCTCTCTTCTAATTAATCCCAGATTAATCAAAGTGCGAGTAATACATCATCGGTGAATCTTCAGGAAGCGACCCATGAGATCTCCGGATATATGTTGGCAGTAAATACGATCGTCGGACTGTCCGAACACGAAGTACCTCGTACTACGTTTATATCGATTTACAAGACAAGGTTGGCTTCTAGCAAAGCGCCATGCCTACCCAATTCTCCAGAAATATTCTTACAGGAATATATAGATCTGTATCAAGCGTAGTATACCGTAGTATTGTGTATATTGGCCCAGTATCGGATAATCACGTGCTAGGGCTGGGGCTGGATAAGTGTCTGCCCCGTCCGAAACACATATCGGATGTCTGGTAACATAGTCTCTATAATCGGATATACATGACCTGGTCACAATATCCCGATTGGTTGCGCAACACTCAAGAGCACTAGTACCGTATCCTGCGTGACATCATCTCCAAATGACTGAAGTGATACTTCCGTCTTGACATCACACCCAATACACTACGACTCTCTGATAAACCCAGAGTGGTGTACACAGGACCGGTTAAAGTCCCCTACCACCAAGACCAAAGTTTATCGATTATCGTAAGTATTAGCGATGCAAGTCTCAGGTTAAGACTATACACACCTACCTCGATTTCGGCCTCCCATAGACACATAGTCATAATACCAATGGGATTCCGAGGGGTCTATCCAGAGCGAAGCTGTTTCCCGTACCATCGGTGAAACACGACCTCCTATCGCACTTGCATAAGTATCCAACACTTATATATATGAGAACTATGCCGTTGTGCCCTCACAAACGCGCACAAGTGCAATACTAGCCTATTCCGCATTATCGATGTCCAGTCTCGATAATACTACGGCTAGGGATATTTAATGATTAAACCTTCGGGACTGATACTGTCTCATATCATTCTCAGTCCAGGTGCTAATCATAGGGACCTCTCTTCATTTATATATCTATGGTGATCTAATCACAAATGATGAGAGTGCAATTTCCTTGTCACATAGTTAATTTGCTACAACAACACAATGATCTGTGCAAATAGTGACGCTATGGGTCATATTATCCAACAGAATAAATGTTGTTTCTCCCAAGAATTCGATGGAGAATTTTCATGAAAGCCAAGCTTTCACCGATTGTAATATGGGAATATCATTTCCAAGAAATGACAAATCATCATTAATTAGGACAGTCACTTTAGTGCGCTCCCACTAACCTCCTTATATACACAAGAATCATTTCGTTTTTGAATTAAATCATACACATTATGATTACATCAAAAAGTTAATTCCAAAAACCTAATGCTTGCTTCAATCCAAACATGGATCGAATAACCTGCAAACCTCGTTTACTAGTTTTGATACGACAAAATCGTCAGGATGTTGTAAACATCCTCCAAAAGGTTTCCCTTTTAGGAAAGCGATTTTCCCGTTCAGCTGCCATATTTCATCAATGAAACATGCAGCATCAGCAAGCATTATCCAAATGGTTTTAACATGGCAACAGATACAGATTTCGTTGTAATCAACACAATGTTGATAACGATACATTTTCGCTACAAGCCTAGCTTAGTACGTTGGTATGTTGCCTTCCATGTATGTCTTCCTTGAAGACATATATAGTACCAATAGGCACAATGCCTTGCGGTACAACAACTAGTGTCCAAACATAGTGATATACATGGAATCCATTTTGGACTCATGGCACTTTGCCATAATTGGGAGTCGATACCTTGTATCACTTCATCATACATAGTCAGTTCGTATTCCTTAATAAGATTGACATCATTCTGAGGTGAGATCAGAAACTCATACCCAGGTTGTTTTCTGACTCTCTCCGACCTACACGGTTCTTGTGTATTCGAAGATTACTGGTACAGTTTCATCCTTGATGAACTGTTTGTGTTCCATTAAGGACTTGGTGCCTTGAACAATATAACTCCGATTTTTCATCGAGTTTCACTATCCTCCAACTTACCATTGCATATCGGTATTCCTCTTAGGAAATCGCATGGTGAGCAACAATTACATTGTTCTCTAGTGAGTTGTATAAGTACTATACTTTGGTTTCCTTAGGATAACCAATTACATTAGGCACTTATCCAATTTGGGTTCTAGTTTGGTATCATCCAAACGTATGCCTAGCATTCCCAAATCATCAGGAGTGAGAAAGCCCAGTTTCTTTCCTGTTTATATCTAATATGAAATCTGTCAAACAGATTTTTATGGAACCTTATTCAAAATAAGTATTGCACTGTTAATGCTTATCCCTTTTGAAGGAAAATGATAGCTCAGAACGACTCATGATTAACCTTATCATGTCCAACAAAATTCGGTTTCTCCGTTCGGACACACCGTCAAACTGACGTGTTCCGGGAGGAGTCCTCGGTTGAAAGAATACTATACTCTTTCAAGTATATGAGAAACTTACTGCTTAAGTATTTTCATCATGGTCAAACCGTGATGTTTTAATACTTTAGCCGATCTGTTCGTCTATTTTGTGTCAAAACTCTAAAAGTTTCTGATTTGTGTTTCATAAGAAACATATAACCATAACGCGATGCCACATCCGTAAGGTCACGAAACGTTCATATCCACCTCTAGCCTAGCTAGACATGGGCCCACTTGTTTCACTATGAATAGGGCTAACAGATCGGTGGTTCTAGCACTTTCACCAAGTAAAAGGTATTTTAGGTACTTTACCTAATAAACTAGATTTGTAGACTTTATTTGAGTGGAATCAAATCCGTCCTAGTATCCACTCTTCAAAAGTGTGGATATACGAGTCTTGTTTAATGTGTCCCAGACAACACTGCCACAAATAAGTCTCATCTGATCAAATCAGTTTGAGCTATTTGTTTGTCATTTTATATGTTTGAGATTTATTTATATTCAAAATATAAATATTGTTATTCACATCTAATGTGTTTATCTCAATATCATCTTTATAAAATAAAACACTTTAGTGTTCTAGAATATAAGGTATACTCGCAACGAGTTATACTCGATATAGAGATAATGTTTCTAGTCAAACTAGTTACATTATAACAGTTTCCTAATTTAGTACACACCCAATGGTAGTTCCTAAACTTAGGTATCTACGGTTGAAACAACGACTGTAGTCCCCTTTCCGATTCGCAGATTAATCTCATTTTAAGTCAGTATCCTGCTCACAGCAGATTCTGCACATCAATGCATATTTATGTATCATACTAAGTATTTAAAATCAAATTTTAATACTAGTAGTCAACATATTTATGAAAAACATATTTGAATTCAGAGCCTTGCTCGTCTTCAATTCCTTCATGTCTGCTTTGTCCATACGGTAGTCATGCTTCAATGACCCCGTTTGCCACAATTTAGGCAGACATCTTGGGATATGTCCTTTATCTTCCTAGAAGATTATAATGATTTTGCCATTGCTCTTTTTCACATTCCAGAAGTCTTTGGCCAAGCCTTGGGTTTCTAGAATATCGAAGTAATGTGCGCCTTGCGCTACTTGCCTTATTGCAAACTTTGGCTTTGTTTCCTTGAGAATGGCCATTAACTCTCCAAGAGTTATTAATTGCAATTTCATACTTCTAAGATCTAAGAATAGATCTATGAAGATCCTTCAATTTCTTCATCATACTTTAAGGATCTAATCCTTAGTTCTGATAAGGAAATTAAGGAGTCTTTATGGCAAGCATAATGGATAAACATTAAAGTTATCATCACATGAATCTTCCAAAGATCATGCTCTACTATTTGCTTAACTCTGGGCTTAGGCCTAAGATGTTATTTTATCAAATAAAGTAACTTCTTAGTTTCAGGACTATCCTGAATTTATTCCCAATTTGAAAATTAAAGTCGTCTAAACACATTTTCCCTAGGATAATATTTTAAACACTAATCTTTCAATTTAATCTTGATTCTAATAGTCCAACTATTTAATCAACGATTTCAGGTACATTCTAATGTAATGATTACTATAGTCTAACTATATAACTTATTACAATTTTATTGGTTAAAATCAAATATATATTGATTACTATAATCCAATTATATAATCATTATAAATGATTGGTAAAATCCAAATATATTGATTACTATAATCCAATTATATAATCAACTATAATTGAAAGGTAAAATTCAAATATATATTGATTACTATAATCCAATTATATAATCAACTATAAATGAAGTAGTTTGAATACAGTCTAACTGTTAAATTAAAACAACTATTAAATATTAGTCCAACTAGCATTTAATTTACTTGACGAATGATATTTGATTGAGCGCGTATGGCAAGTATCTAAACGAATATTACAAATTTAATTTTTGCTCCTACTATTTTTCGGCGAGCCTCTAACCCTCTGTGGAGTACTCGGGAAACCTAGTCTCCTAGTGGGCTAGGATCCCATTAAATAACACACAATCTTGACTTTGGCCAACAAATTGTATGATACTTAACTAGGTAGATCTCTAAGATCAATTGGATCCCATCCAATTCCTAGATCCAGTAGGTGGACATCCAAGTCTGAAACATATATCTTATATATGCCAAATATCAAATATATTACCTAACCTTTTTCTCTGAATCAACTAAGCCTTGGCTTTGGCACAACAAACTTAATGATCTCAGTTAAGCGGAACCCATTGACATGGAAAACTTCGTAATCAATGTCGATGGACAAGAAGTGATCTTGACTTTGGCCAACAAATCACGACTTGGACAAGACACCGATATGGAACAAAACTCTCATAATTCAAACACATCCGCAAATGACAAAGGTCTTGACTTTGGCCAACAAACCAATGCCAACTTTGGATCTTGAGTAAGAATCACTCAACGGAAGGAAAAAAGCTTAATATGTTTTGAGGGTTTTTCGCGTGCAAATTGTCAACAATTTATTATCTTTGTTAAGGTCTCATCATCATACACCCTTAAACATGCATTCTAAACACATAATAAAGAGAGTATAAATAAATTAATATGATATGCGGATGGATATGTCACAAATTGTTCCTAGAAAAAATCACTTCATTTCCTCTCCCAGGCTAGAACTATTCTAACTTCTATCCAATTACATAATACAATAAAGAAACCTCATTTACATTGAGGGGAATAGGTGAGAAGAGAAATACAATGAGAAAGGAGATAAAATGATGGACACGCAGGTCCAATTTAAATAAATTCTAAATTTATTACAATTTCCAAAATTGCCCTCGCCCTTCTAATATCCATCCGATATACATTATTCATACAACACATTCATGTATTCATACAAATCATGTTACTCAATCAATCTAATCCAATTAATTAATCTTTGAATTAATGATCATCCAATGTTCAAACAACGATTTGATTTGCGCGAGTCAAACTCTTTTAAGAATAAATACTCAAAGTAAGTATTCTTGAATTATATTGAACTACAACTTTAAATCTAAATTATTTGTATTCAATACTAATTTCAATTTAATTCCAAATTAAATATTTACACTTACTTATAAGCCTTAAAGACTTGGATTCCAAATTGTAGGCATTGCATTTTTACATATCAACCCGATGATGAGCCTTGAATGGAGGCATTACCTTTTTTAGTTGCGGAAGTTGCGGAAAGCGGGCGTCGGAAGGGAAGGTCAAGAATTGATATTTTTGGATTTGGTTCGCTCACTCAAGCTTCATTTGCATCATTATCAGTCTTTGCCAGGTATGGCACTCTGCGGGTTGAGGCCCACATCACTATCAGTCTTTACCGGGTATGGCACTCTGGGGGCGAGGCCCACATCATTATCAGTCTTTGCCAGGTATGGCACTCTGCGGGTTGAGGCCCACATCACTATCATTCCTTCCCAGGTATGGCACTCTGGGGGCGAGGTCCAGATCATTAGATCGGTTTTTCCAAGTACGGAATTCCGAGCATGGAGACATCAGATCAGTTTTTCCAGGTACGACACTCCGGGTATGGGGACATCACTATCAGTCTTTGCCGGGTATGGCACTTTGGGGGGGCAAGGCCCACATCTTTGTTAGAATCAGTTTTGCCGAGTATAACACTCTGGGGGGCAAGGACCACATCTTTATCAGGATCATTCCGGCCCGGTATGGAACTATGGGGGTGAGGCCCACATCTTTGTCAGAATCAGTTTTGCCGAGTGCGACACTTCGGGTACAGAGACACAGTATCAGTTTTACCGGGTATGACACTCCAAGTATACAGTATCAGTTTTGACGGGTATGGTAATCCAAGAATGAAGCAGAGTCTGAGAATGAACAAATCGAGAATGGTAATCTGAGAATGGAGCAGAGTCCGAGAATGGAACGCGGCTCGAGAATGGACCACATCACAGTAACGGCTCGAGAATGAACTGCCCCACACGATAACAACATGTTGAAATGAACCATCACATCATCAATATCAGTTCCGGGGATGAGTCCCAAGGCTGATGCCCACATCAGTTTAGGGCGAGGCCCACACAGTATCAGTTTTTCCGGATATGGCACTCTAGGGGGCGAGGCCCACATCAGTATCAGTCTGGGGGCAAGGCCCATATCAGTATCAGCTTGGGCGAGTCCCATATCAGTATCAGTCTTGGGGCGAGGCCCATATCAATATCAGTTTCGGGGATGAGTCCCAGGGTCGAGGCCCACATCAGCTTCAGCATTCAGAGATGAGTCACACGGTCGAGGCCCACATTAGCTACAGTATCAGTTTCGGGGATGAGTCCCACGGCTGAGGCCCCCATCAGCTTCAACATCAGTTTTCAGAGATGAGTCACAGGTTTGAGGCCCACATTAGCTACAATATCAGTTTAGGGGATGAGTCCCAGGGCCGAGGCCCACATCAGCTTCAGCATCAGTTTTCAGGGATGAATCCCAGGGCCGAGGCCTACATCACATCAGTATCAGTCCTAAGGTTGAGACCCATATCATCATCAGTATCAATTGCGGGGATGAGTCCCAGGGCCGAGGCCTACATCACATCAGTATTAGTTTGGGGCGAGGCCCATATCAGTATCAGCATGGGGGCGAGGCCCATATCAATATCAGTGTAGGGACGAGGCCCATATCAGTATCAGTCTGGGGGCGAGGCCCATACCAGTATTAGTTTGGGTGAGGCCCATATCAGTATCAGTTTGGGGCGATGCCCATATCAGTTTGGGGCGTGGCCCACATCAGTTTCAATTTGGGGTGAGTCCCATATCAGTTTGGGGGCGAGGCCCAAATTAGTATCAGTTTGGGGCGAGGCCCATATCAATTTTGGGCGAGGCCCATATCAATTTGGGGCGAGGCCCACATCAGTTTCAGTTTGGGGCGAGGCCCATATCAGTCTGGGGGCGAGGCCCATATCAGTATCCATCTGGGGGCGAGGCCAATATATCAGCATCAGTAGCAGTTTGGAGATGCGTTCCAGGGTTGTAACTCACTTCATCATATCAGCAGTTTTGGGGATGCGTCCCAAGGTTGAGGCCCGTATTTTATCAGCATTTTTGAGGATGCGTGCCAGGGTTGTAAACCCATATCATCAGCAGTTTTTGGGATGCGTCCCAGGGTCGAGGCCCATTTTGGCAGCGTTATTGGGATGCGTCCCAAGGTCGAGGCCCCCGTTGTCGGTTGCAGTTATTGGGATGCGTCCCAGGGTCATGGACCCACTGCATCATATTTTGGGGATGCCTCCCCGGGCCGAGGCCCATTTTGTCAGCGGTATTGGGATGCGTCCCAAGGTCGTGGACCCACTGCATCATATTTTGGGGATGCGTCCCCGAGCCGAGGCCCATTTTATCAGTGGTATTGGGATGCGTCCCATGGTTGAGACTCCAGTTATCGGTTACAGTTATCGGGATGCGTCTCAGGGTCGTGGACCCACTGCATCATATTTTGGGGATACGTCCCCGGGCCGAGGTCCATTTTGCTAGTGGTATTGGGATGCATCCCAGGGTCGAGGCCCCCATTGTAAGTTGCAGTTATTGGGATGCGTCCCAGGGTCGTGGACCCACTGCATCATATTTTGGGAATGTGTCCCTGGGCCGAGGCCCATTTTGCCAGCGGTATTGGGATGCGTCCCAAGGTCGAGGCCTCCGTTGTCGGTTGCAGTTATTGGGATGCGTCCATTGTCGATGACCCACTGCATCATATTTTGGGGATGCGTCCCCGGGCCTAGGCCCATTTTGCTAGTTGTATTGGGATGCGTCCCATAGTCGAGGCCCCTATTATCGGTTGCAGTTATTGGGATGCGTCCCAGGGTCGTGGACCCACTGCATCATATTTTGGGGATGTGTCCCTAGGCCGAGGCCCATTTTGCCAGCGGTATTGGGATGCGTCCCAGGGTCGAGGCCCCCGTTGTCGGTTGCAGTTATTGGGATGCGACCCAGGGTCGTGGACCCACTGCATCATATTTTGGGGATGTGTCCCCGGGCCGAGGCCCATTTTGTCAGCGGTATTGGGATGCGTCCCAGGGTCCAGGCCCCCATTGTCAGTTGCAGTTATCGGGATGCGTCCCAGGGTCGTGGACCCACTACATCATATTTTGGGGATGCGTCCCCGGGCCGAGGCCCATTTTGCCAGCGGTATTGGGATGTGTCCCAGGGTCGAGGCCCCCATTATCGGTTGGAGTTATTGGGATGCGTCCCAGGGTCGTGGACCCACTGCATCATATTTTAGGGATGCGTCCCCGGGCCGAGGCCCATTTTGTCAGCGGTATTGGGATGCGTCCCAGGGTCGAGGCCCCTGTTGTCGGTTGCAGTTATCGAGATGCGTCCCAGGGTCGTGGACCCACTACATCATTTTGGGGATGCGTCCCCGGGCCGCGGCCCATTTTGTCAGCGGTATTGGGATGAGTCCCAGGGTCGAGGCCCCCGTTGTCGGTTGCAGGTATTGGGATGCGTCCCAGGATCGAGGTCCACTGCAGCATCAACTCAGTTCGAGACAACGGGCAAGTCAGGTGGCAGCTAGCGTGCCAGGTAAGTAAAAATGCATTGCACGAACTTTGATAGGACTGTCATTATCACACACTGCACAGATCCCATCAAAGTGGGGGTGACTGTAGGCATTGCATTTTTGCATATCAGCCCGATGATGAGCCTCGAATGGAGGCATTACCTTTTTTAGTTGCAGAAATTGCGGAAAGCGGTCGTCGGAAGGGAAAGGTCAAGAATTGATATTTTTGGATTTGGTTCGCTCACTCAAGCTTCAGGTTCGCTCGTTTCATCTCAGTTTTGAATTTATCCTCGGCCCTGTTCACAAAGATACCCACACCTCACGCCCAAATTACCATACAAACGAACACCTATCCTCCATTCCAAACCCCACGTGAAAGCCACCAAACCCATACCCTCACTCATGCAACCACCCATATGAAGTATCTCACCGAAATACTAGAAAACAAACACACACCCATGCCGTACCCGTAAAACAACCCATGTCGTCCCTCTCCCTCTAACATCTCTCGGCAATCATCAAAGCAAACCATAGGGGTCTGTTTCTTTCTCTCAGCAACGAACACAATAAGCCAAATCCCAAAAAACATACATACACAGCAAAAGATAAGGGCCACGTGTGCACACCCCACTCATGGCCACCCAAACCCACTCACGTCACCTATGCATGCACCAGTCAGCCCATCACTTAGTCTTGTCCACGAACCAACCCACTTAGCTGAACCTAAACCCTCATGCAAACCACTAAATACTACCCTCATTGATCATGTTAAACCTCTCCAAAGATGCCACAGTCTACCATTTTAGACGTTGACTGCCCCTCAACCCCTTCAAGCACGTCCATATAGCCACATGTCCCCTGCTTAAAGCCGGAAGACGCCCCTTTCTTCAAGGAGGAACTCAACACAACCTGAAACTAGCCCCTTCATCACGTCCTAACTGTCTTCATGACTATAGCTGCAAATTGACTGCGCCAACATATGAGATGGTTTAAGTTGTGTGTGTAATTCCTTCTAGGACTGCTTTGTGTTACTGCTGAAGGACGGCTTTGTGTGACTGCTGATCAGCAGTTTCTTTTTTATAACCCAGTTGAAGTCCCTGAAAAGAAACCAGAGTTGATACTAAGCAAAAGGCTTGTAGGGTATAATGAGGAGATATTGGATATGAAATTTTTGGGGGATCAGAAGAAGCATGATTATTAAGGAGCAATGGATGATTGGTTTAGTTTTCTAAAAGGAGACTAAAAGTTAATATGGTGTTGATATGAGTGCTTTAACAAAGCCCTTCTCTGAAGAGCAGAAGACATATTATTTGTAGACATCATTGTGGAGCAAACTTCATCCAGATTAGGTTATAAGGAGATTGATTGCTCTACTGCTACTGTGGATGCCATTCGTGAAGTCAGATAAAAATTTCTATCGTCGATCACAGGAGAGAGCTCAAGGCTTTGTGGGTTCAGTGGATGATTTGATGTCTAAGGAAACTCATCGGTTGATGGAAGTTGAGTTTAGCTTTGAGATTAGACAGTCTGTTGGCCAGCTATTTCCACCATTCAGAAACAAGTTTTATATAGAATGAAGAAGAAAACAGGTCATATAATTGGAGGATATTTTGCAGCAGAAGTTGATACGACAACTGCTGTAGAGGTAGGATCCCATGTGGTTATAAGGCCGTAACCAGCAGTTACAAGTTTTGTTGCTACAGCGGCAAAGATCAAGACAGTAGCAGATTGTGCAGTCCATGCCACTAAAACGGCGAGTGAAAACAGTAATTGAACCTGTGAAAATAGTAGAAACATCGAACCAGTGAAAACAGTCGAAACGACATCCCTTCTGGCACCGTGAAACGCACTCTCGGAAAGCGACTAAAAAAGGTAAAACCTGAGGGCACCCCTTTTATTTATTATCCTTTATTTATAGTTATTTTATTATTTTATTTCGCATGAGTATTGTGAATTTGT
This sequence comes from Zanthoxylum bungeanum, assembly GCA_019454045.1. Taxonomy (NCBI): domain Eukaryota; kingdom Viridiplantae; phylum Streptophyta; class Magnoliopsida; order Sapindales; family Rutaceae; genus Zanthoxylum; species Zanthoxylum bungeanum. The sequence continues at coordinate 79,326 of SKCR01036849.1, read as the reverse complement.
GCATGATGTGATTTCCGGGTGAACAGAACATCTGTTCTCTCTTGTGGTATATCGGATGGAAACCCAGACGTAAATTCCGTAGCCGAATCCGAATGGACGGTATTGCGGTTTGCACCCGAGATACAATGCCACGTATCACTTGAGAGACACACGTATTTCGTTTCATCCAAACCTTGTATTTGAGCATGATTAGGTTGCTAGTATGTTATTTATTTCTTAAGCATGATTAGGTCATTAGTATGTTATTTCCCTATGTATGTTATAGTTATTTACTTCGCAATATGAATTTTTATCTACGTTTGCTTAGGTCGTTATTTAGTTTTCATGTTTGATAATTTAGCATGTTCGTTGTGTGATATTGTATGTTTTCCTTTATGAACGTGAACTAGATCTAGGTTAATCTTGGACATGTATGTTGCGTAGACTTGGTTAAGTTATTACACAAATCCGCTCATTACAATTGGCATAAGTAAGGGACCATTCCGAACCCAACGATTTGAGGTCTTCCCTTGCGAGGGGTGAGTGCGGCCTTAAATCATTTTCCCGGTTCACACCTGGTGGCGACTCCATTTTATTTCTCCGATTTAGTCCTCCGCGGGCTACTCGGTACTCCCGACCGCGCCGTGTGCCCGGAACAGCATGATTCGCCCAGAATCTGTTGTCTACACAAATCCAATCTTAATGGGTCTCAAAGGCCCAATAACATCCAATGTCATTTAAATTAAAGTCCAATGGGCTTTTAAATGATTCTTAAGGCATGGGTTTTGGCCATAATGGATCAAACCCAAAATGCCAAGGCCCAATAGGAATCACCATATTGCCAACAAATCAATTTAGGCCAATTAGGCCCAATTAAATTCTTTAAAGGGCCAAGTGATGTATTTGGACCTTATGGAATTAGTTTTGGGCCCAATTGGATCCAATCCAAAAGTCCAAAACCAAACTAAGTCAAACCAAGCCCATTAAGCCCAAATACACACTTTTAGCCCAATTCATAATTAAAGGCTTATTAACATAATTATAATATTCTAAATATCACAATTATTTTCATTAAAGTGTATTAGCCATGATTAATTAATTAAACTCAATATTTCCAAAATACCAATTAACTTAATTAATCATGCTTAATCCATCAATTCATGCTCAACACAAATTGAAGCCAAAATACATCATTTCATGCTCAACACAAATTGAATCCTAAATTCATCATTTCATGCTCAACATGCTCTTTGATTTTAACATAAACATTATTGACTTTGATTTTAATCTAATCAAACCTACAATCAACATTTAAACATGCATTTAAACACATCATTTTATGCTACAAAAATCAAAAAATCTGCAGGGGACTGCACTGTATATTCGGCCACCTTAAGGAATTATAAAAAGTTTGATCCAATCAATTTTTTCTCAAATCTAATCATGCACAACTCTAAGTTAACATATTCTAAGAATGCTCAAAGCATCAATTTGAAAGAATCATGCTCAAAACATAAAAGCCCCAAATTTTACGTCACTTTCACCAACAAAAGGGCCATGACCTAGCTCATACACAAGACTTACACGAAAATCATAACACAATAGCCCTAGCCACTCACGGCAATAGCAAGAAGAAAAACACAAATAATTCTCTTCACCTCCCCCACTCCACAACCGAAAACATAAAAGCCCCAAATTACTGTCACTTTCACCAACAAAAGGGCCATGACCTAGCTCATACACAAGACTTACACGAAAATCATAACACCAATAGCCCTAGCCACTCACGGCAATAGCAAGAAGAAAAACACAAATAATTCTCTTCACCTCCCCCACTCCACAACCGAAAACAGCAGCCCCTAAACCTCCACACATCACCGAAAATACACCCCCAAACAGCAGCCCCTACACCTCCTAAAACACGCCTGAACAGTAGCCCAAATCACCCCCAAAACAGCAACCAAATCCTCTTAAATCAGTCACGAAAATCCTCAAAACAGTAAAATAAAAAACTGCATTTATAATCCTTAAAATAATCACACAAGACTACACTAAAAAACCCACAAAACACTGGGAATAGTCCGTTGAAACGTCAAAGCAGTGACCTGAACAGTGAGCAGAAAATACAGAGGAAACAGCAGCAAAACAGAGGCCGAACAGCTGCATAACGGAGGCCGAACAGCAAGCAAAACAGCAAAACAGTGAGCTAGGACGCTAAACCAGTGAGCCGGAGAAGTTGAGGAGCTTTACCCTTCCGACGTACGTGAAACGCAAGCCTGAAAGTTGGCAAAAAAGGTTAGACCTGAGGGTATCTTCCACATTCGTTTACTGTTTTATTTTCATTATTTATTGAGTATTTTTCGCATGATTGTTATGCTAAAGTGCATGTTGTGGCCCTTGAGTAGATAAATATGCATGTATAATGAAATATTGTATGTTGTGGACTTGGAATAAAATAAAAGATGTGTCACTCTCGTGGTATATCGGATGGAAACCCGGACATAAATTTCATAGCCGATTCCAAATGGACGGTAGTATGATCTGTAGTCGGGATACAATTCCACGTACCGCTTGAGTAAACGGCGCCCTCTTTTGTTTTATGTTGCTTCGGTTCATTTATTTTCTGTTATTTGAATTCTGTATGTTACTTTTGTATGCATGATACAATCGAGCGCATGGGCTTAGTAAGTGCGATGAAAGGTCCTCTATTCGGAGGGGTTGAAATCATTTACCACGATGTTTTGCCGCGCCGGTTGATGTGTGTTCAGTTGAATGCAAGATACGTTCAATCGGGCATACTAAGTTTGATATTATTGTTTCTTTATTCTTTGTATGTATAATTCAATCGAGCGCATGGGCTTAGTAAGTCGGATTAAAAGTCCCCTATTTGTAGGGGTTAAAATCCTTTACCACGATGCTCCGCCGCGCCGGTTGATGTGCGTTCGGTTGAATGCAAGTTACGTTCAATCGGGAATACTAAGTTTGATATTATTATTTCTTTATTATTTGTATGCATGATACGATCGAGTGCATGGGCTTAGTAAGTCGGATTAAGGGTCCCCTATTTGAGGGGTTAAAATCCTTTACCACGATGCTTTACCGCGCCGGTTGGTGTATATTCGATTGGATGTGAGATGAGTTCAATCGGATACGTGAGGTCCCACATTGTGGATTTGTTTGTCTATGAATGTGTTACATGCATCAGGTCTGGTTCCGTTCGAACACATTCTCGAACGCCACACGAATGCGAACCTTCTGTTTACCGTTCGAACGCGTTCTCGAACGCTACGCGAACGCGCACGCATTTTCTTAGTTTCATCTTGCATCATATCTGGTTCCGTTCGAACGCGTTCTCGAATGCTATACGAACGTGAACCTTCTGTTTACCGTTCGAACGCGTCATCAAACGCTATGCGAACGCGCACGCATCTTCTTAGTGTTTCATGCATCAGGTCTGGCTCCGTTCGAACGCCTTCTCGAATGCTATACGAACGTGAGCCTTCTGTTCACTGTTTGAACGCGTTCTCAAACGCTAAGCGAACGCGCACCCACTGAACTGAGTTATTTTCATCAGATTTCGTACCTAATTGTCCCTAGTAGCTATTCCTTCATATGATAAACCTGACTGTTTCTATGCATTATGCAAGATTGTGTAGGTGTCGTTCATCTTTATTCCCCACATGTATGAGTATAATGTGTTTATTAACTTGTATTCTTGCCGTGTGTTAATCTTTATTTATTCAAATTGAGACATAGATTACATACTAATAGGCTGTATGCAAACTCGAATATGTGTTACATGTAAATTTAGATGAACTTGTTGATGTATGCATGTGAATTTAGAAGCATGATACTCTTGGAAATAAGTGTTACTTAAACTTGATTAAATTATTACATAAATCCTTTCATTACAAGTAACATAAGTAAGGGACCATTCCGAACCCAACGGTTTGAGGTCTTCCCTTGCGAGGAGTGAGTGCGGCCTTAAATCTCATTTTCCTGGTTCACACCAGGTGGTGACTCCATTATTCTCCGGTTTAGTCCCCTGTGGCTACTCCGTACTCTCCCGACCGGGCCGCGAGCCCAGGACAGCATGCGTCGCCCAGTTTCTGTGTCCCAAAGTTTCCATGAATTTGCACATATGTTCCAGCTTGGCATTCATTGTTGTGTTGGCTCCAACTTCGTGGATTCCTGTTATTCGTTGAATCATGCTCCTTTCTGTTGGGCACAAGGAATTGTTGTTGGCCATTTCTTCAAATAAGTACCAGGCCTGATCTTCTCATTTTGCTATTAAAGCTCCTCCAGCAACAGTATCAATTGTAGTTTTCATCAATCCAGAAATTCCATTATAGAAGGTTAGGGCTTGTAGCCACTTTGCAATCTCATGATGAGGGCATTTTCTGAGCAATTCCTTGTATCTTTCCCAAGCTTCGCAGAGGGATTCTGAGTCAAGTTGCACAAAAGATGTGATGTCATTCCTCAGCTTTGCAGTTCTGGCTGGTGGAAAGTACTTTGCAAGGAATTCGGTGGCTAGAGTGTTCCAAGTTGTGATGGAACCTGCAGGTAGTGAATGTAACCAAGCCTTAGCTCTCTCTTTGAAGGAATATGGAAAAACACGCAGTCTCATTGCTTCTTCAGCCGCTCGGTTGTAATTGAAAGTGCCGCAAACTTCCAGGAAGTTGCTGATGTGGGCATTAGGATCTTCAGTTGCATTCCCCCCAAACTGAACTGACTGTTGTATCATCTGGATGCATGTTTTGGTGTCACACGTATTTGCTAGTAAGGGAGTAAGTATAATACATGAAATAAAGTTGTCAACCACCGGGATAGTTCTGTCTCGAATAGGAATTGGTGGTACAACCTCCAAAGGTTCAGGTTCCATGTTGATCAATGTTTTTTAGCCTTCTCATTTTTCCCTTCTCAACTGTTTGATTGTTCTTTCAATTTCAGGGTTAAGCGAACGGATTTCAAAGCTTCCGGTTCTTCTCATGTAGTTTCTGAGAACCTAAAACAAAAGAACCAAAAATAAAAAATAAAAACAAATTAGACACAAGTAAATGTATCTAACCCCAAAATTAATAGTGAAAGATAAATAAGTCTTCGGCAACAGCCACAAAAAACTTGGTTGGTGAAATCACACACGTAATGCAAGCGCACGTATCATTCAAGTAGTATAAAATATATCGATCCCATGAGGACTTAATACCTATGCTATTAATTTATTGAAGCTAAATGTCTACAAGTATCTAATTGATAAATTGTTGGTTGTATGGTGATTTTTATCTAAAACAAGTAAATGAAATAGTGTTAAAGTAAACTTAAGGAAAAATCAATATTATAAAACTATCTAGGGTTGTGAATCTTTCCAATATATTTTAAATATGAAGTGATTATCTCATGTTTGTGCAATAAATCGGTTTATTAACCTGGAATATGAAGTTATGCAAAAGCCTCTTCCGACGGTCAGGAGCAAACACCCAAAGTAACCTAATTAACTATATTCCTATGTAATTAAGAAACTCTGAATTCATTATGTTTAAGTTCCAATTATGGCTATCCCTCCCCGCCCGACAGGTATATTCCTATCATATAAGGAAATATACCTAAGAGACATTTACCCCAAGGTGAGATGGTGAGCTATTGAGTCTAAGGCTAAACCTAAAATCCATTTTCCAAGTTCATTTTAAGTTTACCAAATCAATCTTATTAATGTTCAGTTAACAAGAAGCATTACGACTAAGACTCAATAAATAAACCAATATATTACCCTAGGCATAAAATAATCAACTTATAAACCGGTGATATTGGAATTCATCACAACCCTAGATTATGTATTTAGTTACAACACATACCTAGGATTACTAAACACTTAAATAAACAAAACATCATAAAAAATAACTTGAAGATAAATAATAGTAAATTACAATAATGAAAGAAAATATTGAGGTTAGAGGATCCACTTTTAATATTTCAAAATTAGAAATCTCCCTTATTATCAATGTTTACCGATTAATTAATTATATTTAACCAGACCATAAAAGCAACAATTCCATTTATCTCAATTAAGTCCAACCGACCATATATGCGGTAACAAGGTTATTACCTAAACCGACCATATAGGCGGAAAACTACGTCTGGAATGTAAAACCGATCATATAGGCGGTAAATAAGGTTGTCACCTAAATCGGCCATATAGGCGGTAACTAAATAATCCAAATTTTAATTAAAATAAGGGAGATTAATCTAATTTATTATATTAAAAGTCTCACATTTTCACCCCAGCAGAATGTGATTACCTGCTCATGCTGTAAATAAAAACACACAAAATTTTATTAATTAAATAAAAAGAAAATACAAGAAAACATAAATAAATATACAAGACACTTTCCTTTAGGTTTTCATGGAGAAATTCCTCCAAAGAAAGCATGAAAAATTTACAAAGTTTAGCTTGGTATTTATAGGCAAATATAAAGGCTTCCACCAATTTCTCCACCAATTGCTCCACCTAACATGGCACCAAACATGACACCAAATCCTCTACCAAACATGCAAGCATGTTTGGTGGAAGTTTGACAATTTTCAATTTTCAATTTTTACTTTTATTATTATTAATTTTTGTTTTGAAAATGGCTTTAATAATTACACATAACACACTTTCAGATTGTTTATCCATTTCGGTCATGAATACTTCAGAATTCGAAATTATTATAAATTTCAAAATTGTAAATATTTGAGTCTTCTTTATTTTGGAAACTGAATCACCTCAATCCGATATCGGAGTAAGCAGTTATGGCCAAAATACGACAATTACGTAAAGTTGGAATTTCTGAAATGGTACTTCGATAAAACGCCATTTCAAGTTTCCAATCTCCAAAATCAAAATGTCAAGTCTAGGTTTTGCCCTTATTTGTTTCACATTTCGTCCTGATTGATTCCATTGAGTCCCGATTTTATTTTATCTACAAAATAAACTAAAACATCAAAACGTTCATAAAACTCGAGAAACTATTCAAAATATTAAGTAAAAGAGGCAATAAATATTGATATATTTTCCGCTCATCATTACTACTTTATGAGATCGGGTCAGCTTCAATGATTATTATGCCTTGAACAGATTCTATCCATAGAAGAACGTCTCTAGATCATACGGTCGGGCTCCTCTGTCAAATTCGTTTTGTCTCTCTGAGTAATTGGGTCTTTATCATCCATTTTTGACCCATTCCACCCCTCCTCGATATTTGAACATTCATTGGGGTGAAAAACCACGATCAATATCTATCCATAATTCTCGGTAGCAATGACTTGGTGAGTTGATGCCAAAAACTTTATAAAAGATGGTAGTACAGTGACCGGTGTAATCACACGCGTATAACGCAAGCGCACGTATCATTCAGTAGTATAAAAAGTATTGATCCCATGAGGACTTAATACCTAAGATATTAATTTATGAAGCCAAATTTTTACAAATCTCTAATAGATTGGTTGTTGATTGGATGATTACTTTAAACTAAAGACGAATAAATAAAACAGTGCGAAAGTAAATTAAGGGAAAATTCAATATTAAGAAACTATCTAGGGTTGTGAATCCTTCCAATATCTTTTTAAAAATGAAGTGGTTATCTCATGATTGTGTAATATATTGGCTTACAAACCTGGAACACAAAATTATGCAAAAGCCTTTATGGATGGTCAGCTGCAAAGACCCAGTGTAACCCAATTAATCATATATCTATCTCAACCATGTTACCTGAATTCATTAAGATTAAGTTCCAATTATGGTTACCCCCGCCCGACATGTATATGTCAATCCTGTAAGGAAATCTATTAAAGGGTTATTTATCCTCAAGGAAGATCGTGGGTTATTAAGTTTAAGGCTGAAACCTAAAATTCCTTCGTCAAATGTATTTTAAGTTTACCAAATCAATCTTATTAATGGCCAGTTAACAAGAAGCATTAAGCTTAAGACTAATTAAATAAACTTTTATATTACCCAAACTATAAAATAACCCCTTATAAATCGGTGATATTGGAATTCATCACAACCCCAGATAACGGGCTTAGTTACGACACATATCTAAGGTTAGTAAATCTTAAATAAAATAAAAGACATAAAGTAAATGCTTGGAAATTAAGAAGGTAAAAATACAGTAAAAGAAAATGTTGGGGGTTAAATGATCCACTTTTATTACTTCTATTTAGATATCTCCCTTATTATAATATATTAAATTTATATGATATTACCAACCGACCATATAGGCGGTATCCTGATTAAGTCAAATTAATAATTAATTCCAACCGATCATACATGCAGTATCTAGTTTAATCAGGTTAAAACCAATTTCATTATGTCCAACCGATTATAAAGGCAGTATCCTCATTAAGTCAGGTTTTAAATAGTTTATATATTATAATTAAGGGAGATTAATCTAATTATTAGTAATAAAAGCTTAACCTTTCACCCTAGGAGGGGGTAGTTACCTCCTCATTGATGAATAGTAAAAACTGAAAAGTAAAGAAAAGAAAGTACTATTGCGTTAAAGTAAATAAAATTAAATGCTGAAAGTAAAGACTGAAAAGTAAATAAAAGAAAGTACTAATGCGAAAATTAATTACTGAAAGATGTAAATAAACAAACAAGATACAATCTTCTTAGTATTCTTAAGGAATTCCTTAGAAGAAAGTATGAATTACAAATGAAATTTCGACCTCTATTTATAGAAAAATTTTTGTTTTGCGCGTCGCGACGCTCGGTTGATGGTGGACATGTGACACGGAACTTCCGGAGATGAGGACACGTGGCGGGGTCAACGTCGACAGCTCAATAATTGTGTTGGCATCGCGACGTGGAAAGTTGTTACACGTCACGACACTGACGTCAGCATTGACACGTGTTGATGATGATTGTTGGCAGCATGTGATTGTGACACGTGTCCGGCGCACGTTAGCATGATTGCTGTGATATTGATACATGGCAGGCGCACGTTAGCAATGTCACATGATAGCAAAACTTCTCTGATTGGTCCACATTTTCGGCACATGTTAGCAGTATCAGGTGCACGTTAGCAAACGGCGCATTTAGCACGGTGTATTTTAGCAAAATGGCATATTTTAGCAAAACGACGTATTTTAGCAGGAAATTTACATTTTTGCCCTTTTTGTCCGTTTTCCACTGTTTTGGCCATGAATTGCCTCCAGAGAGTCCTGTTATTTTATTTATCCACAAAATAACACAAAACACATCAAAATATTCACAAATCTCAAGAAACTATACAAAATATTAAGTTAAAGGAGTGGGAAATAATGATCTATTTACTACTCATCACACCCCCAAACCTAATATTTTGCTAGTCCTCAAGCAAAACAACAACAAAAAATAACATAAACATCTTTAAAATAAAATTAAATTAAATTAAGCAACTTTCGTAGGGATCACAGTTGCATTTAGCGTATGCAACAAGCCTTTAAACCCCTATGTGTCCCTAGTGGATGAGTTGTAGTCTCGTGGGGGCTTACAGCGACGATACCCACAAACGTCAATATAAAACTAATGCACACAAAAGCTAAACGATAATAAAACTAATGCACACAAAAGCAAAAAGACAAGAGAAAATAGAATAAACAAGTTAGTGACTAAACAAGTGAAACTTCTTATCGAAGTTAATAGTTGTTTTATTTCTTTCTAAATTACTGAATAAGTAAATTCTCCAATTATTTTTAGCATTCTCTATATACACAATCAACAAAATATTAATCAACTCATTGTGACCACAATATTCATAAGTGTAGTTGAAAAGAGCGTAATATTTTTGTCCTAAAGTTATGTCAGAATTCACACCTTCTTTTTCTAGCAATGGAATATTTTTTCTGATTTTTCTGATTTTTTTATTTATATATAATATCTTTCATCCATGTAGCGAGCTTTGGGCCAGTGACTCCCAAAGCAGTTGACTTTAGGGCACTAGGTGTTAAAACTCCCCTACATACTTATTTACCCGGATTTCATATATATATATATATATATATATATATATATATTTAACATCATCAATCCATGTAACGAGCTTTGGGTCAGTGACTCCAAACCAGTTGGCTTTAGGGCAGTAGGTGTTAAAACACCCCTACGGACTTAATTACTCGGATCTCAGATGTATTTTTCATCATTTTTCAATTTTTTTATCCCATCGCTTTTTAGATGCTTCCTCCAATTAAACTAGAGCACTGAATATTACAAACTTTTCAATTACATCTCATGTCTGTATGTTACCATGCATGTTGATAATACATGTCAACGAAGCATATGAAGATCCATTTTAGTCAGTATTATGGAGAATTCACAAATTAAGTAATTCAAACAGAAATAAACAAAAATTAACTTGTTACGAAATAGGTTTAGATACGTCTCAGGAGTGGAAATTCCTTACACATCTATCTCATACTAATTTCACCAGATTAATCAAGTTAAAAACACAAAATATTTTTTTTAGTTTTGTAAAATTTTTTAATTTTTTTTTTGAATTTTTTGTTTTGAAAAGTTTTGACTAAAAATCAAATAAAAATAACACAATAAAAACAAGATGCTAGTCCACTATTCCCATCCCCCAAACCTAAATGAGACATTGTCCCCAATGTCTTAAAAAGTAGAAGAAGAGTTTAGAAACAGTACCTGGTTAGCTGAAATTCTACATCTAAAAGGAAAATTTAAAGGTTAAGATCTAGATTTATCCGACGCTTTTTACCACGATCATTATCGGACCAATTTATCTTGGAAAGGATATGGTCAATTTATGGTTCAAATGCTAAAATTTGGTCAATTAAATCTTGGGCAAACTGGCAGTAAAGAGGAGTTCTTTTACAGGTTTTGACACGAACCCACTTCTCCGGGCATCATCAAGAAAATCATAAAGAAAATCATAAAATCCATTAGTGTTAAATAGTCCAATCGGTTTTTTGTGTATGATCAAGTTCGCCCAAAATAGTACTGTAAAAATTTCCTCCATTGTGCCTGAACCAGCTAGCAAAGCAATAAAAGCATCAGCACGGTTAATCATTTCTACCATTCGTTCAGACATACCTGGTACGATAAGTTCCTCTCTATTTGATGATCCTATAAGATTCTCCGCTGCCAAGGGTTTTTAGGATGATTCCAAAGACTTAACTGCCTCCTTCTTGTACATCCTTTGAAACAATCCCCATTAGTCCAAGATTGCCACCACCATATACTAAGTGCATATTCTTTTCAGCTATGACTCGACCCAATTCTTGTGTTGCCTCAACGTATTCTAGCTTATCATCAACACTAAAACCGCAAAAGACACAGATTCCCGAGACTGTATTGTTGTCTTTATTTTCGGAATTGTGTATATAACATGTGAATTGTATGATGCACATATCCACTGGAATACGTCTCAAGAGTCTTAGATATGTCATCCAAAGACTCCTTACTCAAGCCATCCATAATGAATTTAATTTTATCTTCACGGTTATCAGACACCATTCCTAAAGAACGACAATGTGTATTACATATCATGCGTGCATATTTATAGCAAACACCCATTCTTTTAGCTCTTCTCTTTTTAGCATATGTGCTTTTTCCTAAACAAGGTAGATATGATACAAAAAATTCAAAGGACTCACCTTCCAATCGGACCCATGCTTCAATAATCCAACGAATGTCATTAGGAATACCTTTGATCATCAGAAGTCTCATCCGTTCCAAGCGAGCTTTGTAGACTTTCATCAGAGAGTTTTAAGGGAGAGAAGGAAATTACTCGTGAAGATTTGCGAGAACTTCTTCCATCCTGAAATGTCACTACATATAAAAATTAAACACACAAAAATAAAACACACCAAATCACAATATATACAAATTTTACATGGGTTGCCTCATAGCTAGCGCTAAGTTTAACGTCGTCAGGTAGACATGACTGCCCGAACGTTAAGCTGGATCTGAAAGTTTGACACTTTCTTTTTGTCACTCAAAAGATTCTCCCTAATAGTGCTTGACATGCTGATTGTTAACTTTGAATGTTTCATTGGTGTTGGGATCAAGTAACTCAACAGCTCCATATGGTAAAACCCGACTGATTACAAATGGACATAACCACCTGATTTAAACTTTCCAGGGAAAATTTTCAACCTGAATTTGTATAACAACACCTGCTACCTTGGTTTCAGTTGTCTACACACTGTTTTTCGATCATGCCATTTCTTGGTCTTTTCTTTGAATAATCTGGCATTCTCATAAGCTGTAGGCAAAATTTCTCCAATTCGTAGAGTTGGTGGAGTCGATTTTCTCTTGTTGATTGTGGATCAAGATTTAACTTTTTCAATGCCCAGTATGCCTTGTGTTCAAGATCCACTGGCAGATGGTACGTTTTCCCGAACATCATTCGATATGGGGACATACCAATGGGTGTCTTGTAGCTGTCCGATAGGCCCATAATGTGTCGTCCAGTTTTTGTAGACAAGTCCCTCCTTATTGATCCAATGGTTCTTTCCAATATTCTTTTGATCTCACTGTTTGAAACTTCAACCTGTCCATTTTACTGCGGATGGGCTGTGGCAACTTTATGAGTAACTTCCTATTTGGATAGAAGTGCATCGAAGTATCTGTTGCAGAAATATGTGCCACCATTGCTGATAATTACCTGAGGTGTTCTAAAGAGAGTGAAAATATTATTTTCAAGAAATTTTATCACCACTTTTGAATCATGGATGGCAGTGCAATTGCTTCAACCCATTTGGAGATGTAGTCTACAACAACTAGTATATACATGTTTCCAAATGATGGAACAAAGGGTCCCATAAAATCAATCCCCCATACATCAAATATCTCAACATCCAAAATATTTTACAGAGGTCCTTCATTTATCCTCGAAATATTTCCCGTTCTCTAGCAGCTGTTGTTGGGAAGCGCAAGCGAAGCGGAAAATTAAATAAATCAAATTATGATGCCGCTGTCCCTTTGCCCAAGTCCCATTTGTTTTGATTATTCTACAAGCCTAAGCATGTTACTATATATTATAAGCATAAAAACTTATAAAACATGCATAGAACATAAACCTAAACATGTTAACTATCATAAGAACTCTAATTAAAATAAAGAAATTGTTGGTTTATTCTAAGGTCCCAAGATCAAATCAAGACATGAAATAATGCGTGAATACATCAACGGAGGTAGCGGAATACTCACATTGATCGGTTATGTCGATTTGAAGACGAATCAAGGCCAAAAACGTACTGCCTTGCTCACGCCACTGTAACCAGTCCATGCTCACTGTCTTGGCAGTTTCGGGTCTCAAAACGAAGCTCCAAACTCCGTCGGATGAGTCCCGTCTCATGGTCGAACCTCCCTACCACCTTCGCAAGACTTGTAAGTGTGCTAGCACTTGAATTTTCCCCATGAAAACCCACTCTTGGCTTCCCTTATTCACGCCCAAACTGGTTCAAAACCAGTGAAGAACAGCCTCTGTTTTGCGTGAGAGAAGAGAGAGTTGTGAGATAAAAATGTGTTGTGTAATTAATTTTTGTTACCAAAAATCAATTTATATTTATGCCATAATGTTTATTAAATTAATAATAATCTTATGACACAAAACATGCAATGGCTTAGAGTGTCAAACACTCAAACTCCATGCAAAACCATTGAGTGCATTGTACACTATCTACATGCAATGCATTAGAATTAAATAATGCATAATATGACATGTGTCATGTGGGCCCCACACGTTTCCAATTGAAAGTGGGCCCACGTGCACTCACGCGTTCGGGTTCGATATTTCCGAAATACCGAGCTTACGTCGCGACGTTAATTAAATCGAATAATTGCGGCTAGCGAAATTATTATTTACGTCGCTAACGAATTAATTCTAAATTAACTCGTTTGCCCGAATTAAAATATTTAAAATATTTAATTTCGCGTCGAAATCGAATTTCGATTATTATATCGAATATAATAATTTTATCGATTAATTCCAAATTAATCGTTCTCTCTCTTTAGACGACATTTTATCCCGGATAAAATATCTCTGTTATTAATCCTAGATTAATTTTCTCTCTCTTCTATATAATCCCAGATTGTTCAAGAGTGCAAGTTGTGCGTCATCGGTGGATTATCGGGAAGCGACCCATGAGATCCCCGGATAAGTTGGCAGTAAATACGGTCGTCGGAGTATCCGAATCACGTACGTACCAAGTACTACGTTCTACCGATTTACGAGACAAGGTCGACTCCTAGCAAAGCACCAAGTCTACCAAGTTCTCCGGACATATTCATCAAAGAAATTTAGATCTGTATCAAGCGTAGTATACAATTGTATTGTGCGTATCGGCCCAGTATCGGAATCACGTGCTAGGGCTGGGGTTGGATAAGTGTCTGCCCCGTCCGAAACACATATCGGATGTCTGGTAACTAGTCTCTATAATCGGATATTCATGACCTGGTCATAATATCACGATTGGATGCGCATCACTTAAGAGCACTAATACCGTATCCTGCGTGACATCATCCCATTATGACTGGAGTGACACTTCCGTCTTGACATCATATCCAATACACTACGATTCTCTGATAAACCCAGAAGTGGTGTACACAGAACCCGTTTAAAGTCCCCCACCACCAAAACCAAAGTTTACCGATTGTCGTAAGTATTAGCGATGCAAGTCTCAGGTTAAGACTATACACACCTACCTTGATTTCGGCCTCCCATAGACACCTAGTCATAATACCAATGGGATTCCGAAGGGTCTATCCAGAGCGAAGCTGTTTCCCGTACCATCGGTGAAACACGACCTCCTATCGCACTTGCACAAGTATCCAATACTTATATATATGAGAACTATGCCGTTGTGCCCTCACAACGCGCACAAGTGCAATACTAGCCTATTCCGCATTATCGATGTCCAGTCTCGATAATACTACGGCTAGGGATATTAATGATTAATCCTTCGTGGACTGATACTGTCTCATATCATCTCAATCCAGGAACTAATCATAGGGACCTCTCTTCATTTATATATCTATGGTGATCTAATCACAAATGACGAGAGTGCAATTTCCTTGTTACATAGTTAATTTGCTACAGCAACACAATTCTGTGCAAATAGTGACGCTATGGGTCATATTATCCAACAATCTCCCACTTGGCACATAGCCAGTCACTCAGTGTCCTACACTCGAACTATGTAAGGTTCGCTCAAATTGCTGGCTGAGAAAAAGGTTTTCGTCAGCGGATTTGTTCGATTATCGTTTGACGCGATTTATACGATCATCACATCGCCACGATGTATGATCCGAACGAATCAGATGATATAGAAGTATATATCTGGATCGTCGATGAGACCTTTAATTCCTTAGCCTGTGCTGACGCCTAGCTCAGCTGCTAACAGAACTATATCTAATCTAATTAGATTTATTTTCGATCCAAATGGCTTCTATTGCTGCCTCAGCTGCAGCAATAATCCGCATTTGTTGTTTATTCGGCAACAGTTATCTTGCTTGGAATTTTCAGCCAGCTCACTGTCCCGTTATTCAAACTTTATAGTACCGCAGTATTTAATCGTTTGGAAACTTGCAGTGGTGATCCCAGTCACTTCAAGTTCTCCTTCTCCATAGTTTAAGATAGCATCTTTAGTTCTCAAGATACTAACAGATGTTCTTAACTTCAATCCAGTGACTATCACTTGGATTGACCCGATTGTGACTCCATATGCTCGAAGCGTATGAGACACCAATACAAGTACATTTTAAATGTACAATTTCCCAGAGAGTGTTAACAACTCCAAATCTATCCCAGTAGATCTTTATTCCTTGAATAAAGGTTGTTACTCTCCCCAGAATTCTACGGAGAATTTCTATTGAAAGCCAAGCTTTCAACAATAGCTTTATGGGAATTACTGTCAGTGCGCTCTCCCACTAACCTCCTTATATACACAAGAATTATTTCGTTTTGAGTCAAATCATAAACCATTATGATTATTTCAAAACGACAGTTCCAAGAACCTTATGCTTGCATCAATCCAAACATGGATCGAATAACCCGCAACCTTGTTTGTCGGTTATACAAAATCGTCAGGATGTTGTAAACATCCTCCAAAAGGGTTTCCTTTTCAGGAAAGCGATTTTGATTTGTAACTGACATATTTCATAAATGAAATATACAGTTATCAACAAGCATCTTCAAAATGGATTTACCATGGCAACAGGTAAAAGGTTGAACCGTTATTAACAAATGTTGATAACGATACCTTTCCGTCAAAAGCCTAGCTTTGCACGTTGGTATGTTGCCTTCCATGTATGTCTTCCTTGAAGACATTATAGTACCAATAGGCACAACGCCTTGTGGTACAACAACTAGTATCCAAACATAGTTGTTATACATGGAATCCATTTCGGTTCATGGCACTTTGCCATAACAGGGAGTCGATACCTCGTATCACTTCCTCAAAACGTAGTCGGTGGATATACCTTCACAAGATTGACATCTTTATGAGGTTAGATCAGAAACCCATACCCTAGGTTGTTTTTTGACTCTATCCGATCTACGAAGTTCTTGTGTATTTGAAGATTAATGGTATAGATTCATCATAGATGAACTATTTGTGTTCCATTAAGGACTTCGTGCCTTGAACAGTATACTCCGATTTTCATCGAGTATCACTATCCTCCCACTGACCACTGCATATCGGTATTCCTCTCAGGAAAACCGCATGGTGAGCAACAATTACATTGTTCTCATGTGGGATTTACAAGTACTATATTAAAGGTTTCCCTTAGGATAACCTATATTGGCACTTATCCAATTTGGGTCCTTAGTTTGGTATCATCCAACGCTATCCTATGCTGGCATACCCAAATTATCAGGAATGAGAAACCTCGTTTCTTCCCTGTTCATATCCTATATGATATCTGTCAAACAGATTTATATGGAACCTTATTCTAAATAAGTTTTGCACTGTTAATACATATCCTGTTGAAGGAAATAGTAGCTCAGAGCGACTCGTGATAAACCTTATCATGTCCTCATCTGAAAGAATACCGTACTCTTTCATGTACGTATGAAACTTACTGCTTAAGTATTTTCCATTACGGTATTACCGTGGCGGAATAACACTATAGCCGATCTGTTTGTCTACTTCGTGTCGAAACTCTAAAGTTTCCGATCTGTGTTCTTCAAAAGAAACACATAACCACAACGTGATGTCACATCCGTTAAGGTCACGAAATATTCATGTTCACATCTAGCCTAGCTAGATATGGGCCCACTTAATTCATCATGAATAGGGCTAACAGATCGGTGGCCCTTTTACTATTACCAAGTAAATAGTATTTTAGGTATTTAACCTAATAAACTAGATTCGTAGACCTTATTTGAATAGTCAAATCAGTCCTAGTACCCACTCTTAAAAAGTGTGGATATACGAGTCTTCTTTATTTGTGTCCTAGACAACAATGCCACAAATAAGTCTCTATTGATCAAATCAATTTGAGCTATTTATTTGTCATTTTATATGTTTGAGATTTTATTTATATTCAAAATATAAATTCTGTTATTTACATCCAATGTATTTATCTCAGTATCATCTTTATATAATGAAACACTTTAGTGTTCTAGAATATAAAGGTTTTATCCGCAATGGATTAAACACTGATATAGAGATAATGTCTCTAGTTAAACTAGTTACATTATAACATTTCCTAATTTAAGTACATACCCAAAGGGTAGTTCCTAAACTTAGGTATCTACGGTCGAAACAGCGACTTTCGTCCCGTTTCAATTCGCAGAGAATCTCGGCTTGAAGCCAGTATCCAGCTCACAGCGGATTCTGAACGTCAATACATATATGTATTATGTACCACACTAAGTATTTAAAATCCAATTTCAATACTAGTAGTAAACATAACTTTGACAAATATTTTTAAAGTTAGAGCCTCGCCCTATCTTTAATTCCTTCGTGTCTTCCATATCCAAATGGTAGTCACTTTGGGATATGTCAATTATCCTTTCAATATTTCACAACCTTTGGCCAAGCCTTGGGTTTCGGAATATCGAAACGATGTGCACCTTGTGCAACATGCCCAATTGCAAACTTTGACTTTTCTCCACTAGAATAGTCAATTAATTGCAACTTAATACTTTTAAATCTAAAGATAGATTTATTATAAGTATATTAATTAAGCACAAAAGTCATCATCACATAAATCTTCCAAAGACTTTATGCTCTACTATTTGCTTAATTATGGGCTTAGTCATAATAAGTTATTTTATCAAATAAATTAACCTATTATTAATTCCCAATTGAAAATTAAATCATTTAAAACATTTAATCCAAGGATTATATATTTTAAATATTCAACCTTTCAATTCTTTACTTGATTTTAATAGTCCAACTATTTAATCAATTATTAAGGTACTATTTATTATAATGATTACAATAATCCAATTATTTAATCAACTATAATTTTAATATTGATTACTATAATCCCATTATAAAATCAACTATCATTTAATTCAATTATATTGATTACTATAATCCAATTACAAAATCAACTATATATTGAATGAGTTTGTATATAGTCCAACTATATATATTTATAAAATATTAGTCCGACTAATACTTTTGATTAATATGACGAGTAAAATAAAATGAGCGTGTTTAGCGAGTATTCGAACGAATGTTGCAAATTCAATACTTGCCTCCCACTATTTTTCGTCGAGCCTCTAACCCTCTGTGGAGTACTCGGGAAACCGCGTTTCCTAGTGGGCTAGGATCCCGTTAAATATCATACAACCCTGACTTTGGCCAATAAAAAATTGTATGATAATTAACTAGGTAGATCTCTATGATCAATTGGATCTCATCCAATTCCTAGATCCGTTAGGTGGACATCCAAGTCTGAAACACATGTATAATGTCAATGTATCCATTACATTTTCCTAACCATATCCTCCGAATCATCTAGGCCTTGGCTTTGGCCAAAAACAAACCTAATGATTCCAGTTAAGCGGGACCCATTGACGAGGAAAGTTTCGTAATCAATGTCATTGGACAAAAAGTGATCTTGACTTTGGCCAATAAATTACGATTTGGACAAGACACCGAT
Organism: Zanthoxylum bungeanum; assembly: GCA_019454045.1. Lineage (NCBI taxonomy): Eukaryota > Viridiplantae > Streptophyta > Magnoliopsida > Sapindales > Rutaceae > Zanthoxylum > Zanthoxylum bungeanum. The sequence goes on along the minus strand of SKCR01036849.1, from coordinate 60,245 downwards.
ATGCAACAAAACTCTCATGATTCAAGTACATCCTTGATTGACAAAGGTCTTGACTTTGGTCAAAAACAAACCAATGCCAACTTCGGATCTTGAACAAGAATCATTCAATGGAAGGATATTTGCTTAATATAAAACGAGGGTTTTTCGCGTGCAAATTGGCTACCAATTTAATTATCTTTGTTAAGGTCTCATCATCATACACCCTTAAACATGCATTCTAAATACATAATAAAGCGAGTATGAAAATAATAATAATGATATGCGGATGGATACTTAACACATTGATCCTAGATCAAATCTCTCCTTTCTCACTCAAGCTAGCACTGTACTACTTCTACTACTACCCCCGTTACACTACACTCTAAAGAAACCTCATATATATAGAGGGGAATAGGTGAGAAGAGAATACAAAGAGAAAGAAGGTGATAAGGCTGGACACGCAGGTCCAATTTAATAAATCGAATTTATTACAACAATTTCTAAAATTGCCCACCCGACTAATATCCATCCGATATACATTATTCATTCAACACAACCACGTATTCACACACATAAGCATGCTATCAATCAATCTAATCAAATTAATTAATCTGATAATTAAGTGATCATCCAATGTTCAAACAACGATTTGATTTTGTTCGAGTCAAACTCGTTTTTGCGAATAAGTACTTAAAGTACGAATTCATGAATTAAATTAAACTACATCATTAAATCCAATTTAACATGTATTTAATACTAATTCACTATTCAATTCCAAATTAAATATTGCACTTTATATTAATAAACCTTTTACGATTTAAATTCCAAATTCAATCGCGTCGGGACTCAAAGTCCGATTAACGTCCAACGTCAATTTAATTTAAGTCTAATGGGCTTCAATTAATTTCTTTAGGCATGGGCTTCGGCAACCAAAGCCCAATAGTGGAATCACCCAAAATGCCTTAGAAATCAATTTCGCGGCCCATTAGGCCCAATTAAACATTAAAGGTTCATTAGTCGCAATTGGGCTTTATGGTTAAGGTTTTGGGCCCAATTGGATCCAATCCATTTGTTGCCTAAACCAAACTTGATAAATCAAGCCCAATAGGCCCAATTACAACTTTAAATTCTAATTTCCAAATTAGGCCCAATTAATTAAATCCAAAAATCCAATTTTCACAATTTAATTACCAAAAGTGCATTATATGATTAATCAACTAAATCAACATTTCCAAAACACTAAATTAGTCCAATTAATCATACTTAATTCATTATTACATGTCAAACACACATAATGAAAAATCAAACCCATATTACATGCTTCTAAGTCTCGGCCAAGGAAGGTTATTTTGTCCGATTTGAATTCAATCCGATTAATTACACAATCGACAACGTATTAACTTCCCGAATGATTTCATACACATCCAATGTTCATAAAATCAAAATTACCAAGACATTAAAGGGCATTGTAGATTCGGCCAACATAAGGAATTTAGGGATTTTGTTCAATTCAAAATTCAATCCAATTAATTTCAAATTAACATCATCCTACATGATTCTAACTCATCCAATGAATCAAAAATAAAAAAATTCCAAATCTCCAAATGCCTTATACCATTCGGCCAAGCTCCATCAATTGGGGAAAATTGATCCAATCATTATTTCATTAAATTGATCCAATCAAACCTTAATTAAACATGTTATAAGCATACTCAAACATTCAATTCATTCAAATCATGCTCAAAACAAGTTTACCCAAATTTTAAGCCCTACATTTTTCATGCTTGCAACATTAGCTCTTGATGCCATTGTTGGTTATTCTAAGGTCCCAAGATCAAATCAAGACATGAAATAATGCGTGAATACATCAACGGAGGTAGCGGAATACTCACATTGATCGGTTATGTCGATTTGAAGACGAATCAAGGCCAAAAACGTACTGCCTTGCTCACACGCCACTGCAACGTCCATGCTCACTGTCTTGGCAGTTTCGGGTCTCAAAACGAAGCTCCAAACTCCGTCAGATGAGTCCCGTCTCATGGTCGAACCTCCCTACCACCTTCGCAAGACTTGTAAGTGTGCTAGCACTTGAATTTTCACCATGAAAACCCACTCTTGCTTCCTTATTCACGCCCAAACTGGTTCAAAACCAGTGAAGAATAGCCTCTGTTTTGCGTGAGAGAGAGAGAGTTTTGAGAGAGAAATGTGTTGTGTAATTAATTTTTGTTACCAAAAATCAATTTATATTTATGCCATAATGTTTATTAAATTAATAATAATCTTATGACACAAAACATGCAATGGCTTAGAGTGTCAAACACTCAAACTCCATGCAAAACCATTGAGTGCATTGTACACTATCTACATGCAATGCATTAGAATTAAATAATGCATAATATGACATGTGTCATGTGGGCCCCACACATTTCCAAATGAAAGTGGCCCACGTGCACTCACGCGTTCGGGTTCGATATTTCCGAAATACCGAGCTTACGTCGCGACGTTAATTAAATCGAATAATTGCGGCTAGCGAAATTATTATTTACGTCGCTAACGAATTAATTCTAAATTAACTCGTTTGCCCGAATTAAAATATTTAAAATATTTAATTTCGCGTCGAAATCGAATTTCGATTATTATATCGAATATAATAATTTTAATTATCGATTAATTCCAATTAATCGTTCTCTCTCTCTTAGACGACATTTTATCCCGATAAAATATCTCTGTTATTAATCCTAGATTAATTTTCTCTCTCTTCTATATAATCCCAGATTATTCAAGAGTGCAAGTTGTGCGTCATCGGTGGATTATCGGGAAGCGACCCATGAGATCCCCGGATAAGTTGGCAGTAAATACGGGCGTCGGAGTATCCGAATCACGTACGTACCAAGTACTACGTTCTACCGATTTACGAGACAAGGTCGACTCCTAGCAAAGCACCAAGTCTACCAAGTTCTCCGGACATATTCATCAAAGAATATTTAGATCTGTATCAAGCGTAGTATACAATTGTATTGTGCGTATCGGCCCAGTATCGGATAATCACGTGCTAGGGCTGGGGCTGGATAAGTGTCTGCCCCGTCCGAAACACATATCGGATGTCTGGTAACTAGTCTCTATAATCGGATATTCATGACCTGGTCATAATATCACGATTGGATGCGCATCACTTAAGAGCACTAATACCGTATCCTGCGTGACATCATCTCCATTATGACTGGAGTGACACTTCCGTCTTGACATCATATCCAATACACTACGATTCTCTGATAAACCCAGAAGTGGTGTACACAGAACCCGTTTAAGTCCCCCACCACCAAAACCAAAGTTTACCGATTGTCGTAAGTATTAGCGATGCAAGTCTCAGGTTAAGACTATACACACCTACCTTGATTTCGGCCTCCCATAGACACCTAGTCATAATACCAATGGGATTCCGAAGGGTCTATCCAGAGCGAAGCTGTTTCCCGTACCATTGGTGAAACACGACCTCCTATCGCACTTGCACAAGTATCCAATACTTATATATATGAGAACTATGCCGTTGTGCCCTCACAACGCGCACAAGTGCAATACTAGCCTATTCCGCATTATCGATGTCCAGTCTCGATAATACTACGGCTAGGGATATTTAATGATTAATCCTTCGTGGACTGATACTGTCTCATATCATCTCAATCCAGGAACTAATCATAGGGACCTCTCTTCATTTATATATCTATGGTGATCTAATCACAAATGACGAGAGTGCAATTTCCTTGTTACATAGTTAATTTGCTACAGCAACACAATGTTCTGTGCAAATAGTGACGCTATGGGTCATATTATCCAACAGAAATAAAAGGACTTACTTGAACCGAAGACTCCTCCAGTCCTCCCTCCAATCTACAAGCTTTTCTCGAACTCAGCAAGCTCTTCCACGTTCCAAAGAGTCACCCAAGTGTGTGGCCTCCAAAGGGGCACACACCAAAGCCTAAACTCAACGGCAAGACTACGCCTTGAGTGCACGGGTATTTTGCCATTGGTGTTAGCCTAGGCAAATACCTCAAAACTTTTAACTCGAGGTTCCTCTAGTCAATTAGACTTAAGGATCCTCAAAATCACTGGATTACTCTTAAACTTTAGAGTTGCTCACTTATATAAACCCAAGATATGAAAGGTTTGGTGCAATAATTTGTGAAGAATTCTTTAGGTTTATATAAGTGCTCCAAAGACAACAAAATTAATTATGAATCTGATGTGGGATAAAAGCTAATTTAATCTTAGCCATTGGATCTTAATTTAATGGTTTAATGAGATTATAAAACCGTAATAAGAGTTTGGGCCGAATTGGAATTCAAAACAAATAACAAATAAAAAAAATATTCATGTTACTATTCACATTTATTTATTTATTTATTTAATTATTTTATCCAATTCCCAAAGTGCGCCTATCATCATTCACCAATCCCTAAGCCAATATGGAACCTCATAAATGATCTGTTCAATAATTAAACACATTGAACCATTTATGAACAATTCCTACAACAATCATATATGCTGTTAAATTTGTATTGTGCACTGTTAACCATTGATTTCGAATTTGTTGTGTGTGGCCTTTTGGGTTCCCCTCAAGTTGGACATGAAATGAATCGTGATAATTTAATCGAACATAAATTATCCTCTGATCAGATGGTCGTTCGATTTCAATGACCAAGGTTAACATCTAACAACATGCCAAGGTCCCCAAATGAGAAGGAAAGATATATACCCATTCTGTATGTGATTTACATATTATACGGTCCCTCGGCTCACTGTATCCCCACCGTTTGACCTAGGGTATGGAAATTGTCTACTCATATAGTCAAAGGTATAAGGTTGATAGTGTCATGAATCGTGCTAACCCAATAATCTCACATGATTCTTCCGCTGCGGCCACAGTCTCAAGCACTGATCACACATATCAACCCCGCGAACTGGAATACTACTCTTATAAGAAAATATTATCCGAGAGAGTGGCGATTCTCTATTGTATATTTACAAACTTAATGTGTTTCAACAAATGACCCAATCATACCCTTATGATCGGATCTTTTGAACCGGGGAAGGAGGATGTCAAAGTTATTTGATCCACACATAAGATTGTAAAGACCTCAAGTCTAAGGACTAGTCATACAATCGATACATGAAAGTTCTCACAGACACATGGGATAAACACCCCATGTGAAAACTTTCGGCGGTCAGTTCGATGGACATGAGCAACTCATGAATCCATATGATACACCAAGCGGACAGATCTCCGCTAGTAGCCTATGAGATCGACTACCCCACTTAGGGGCGGATCATATCATCATGTTAGTCTCTCCGCCTTGTGAACGCCCAGATTATTCACAAAACTATGACTAGGAACGTTTAAGAGTAATGATTCTCATAAGGCGTGGAAGCCATCATCTTATTACTCCAAGGGCTTTATTACAGTGTTTAATGATTCATATAAGCTATGTAAGACACGTATAATAAAGATTGCCATTTTATTAATTAATGAAAATATTACAAATACATGTACATATAGCCTATCCACAAGTTGGGTATAGGGCATATTAGGGGTGGCAATTTGGGTTAGGATTCGTTTATTCGTTCGATTCGATTCGCTTTTAAGTGAATATGGGTTTGGAAAAATAGATTCGTTTAATAAATGAGTCATTATTAAAAGAATCGAATCCGAATTTGAGCTTGTCAATTCGTTTATTCATTTGAAATTCATTTATTAAACGAATCATAAACGAATCGAATCCGAATAGAATTCGTTTAATTAAAATACAAATTAACCATTATAACTTTTAAACTAAAGTGTTTAAGAAGAAGGATATTTTAGTAATTATCTATAACCTAAAAATTTTACTATATAAAGAAAAATTCTACACTTAAACTTGACCTAAAATTCTCTCAAGTCTCTCTCGGCCGCTGCCTCTCTTCTCCCCCACAAGTACTCTGCTGCCTTTACTGATGTGTGGCCGTCCATTTCGACCTTTGATGGGTACTTGACAACGCTGATTCAGGTTAGAATCGATAGAGACTTGGAAAATGCGTGATGGAATCTCATAACATCTATGAAATTGAAAATAAACTCAGCGACAAACCCACTTTCCTAACTTTAGCATACATTAAAATCTCTCTCTTCTGCTTCTCAAGTCTTGTTTTTCCCTTTCTGGGTTATTTTTTTTTTTTGTGATTTGTTGGGTGATTTTGGCCTTATAAGTTGTTTTCTTTGTTGTCTAATAAAATAGAAGCTTTTGCAAGTGTGTTCTCTGCTACTTCTTAATTGATTTTATCAGTTTTGAGTTACACCAGCCTCTAGAAATTTTATCGTTGGTGAGAAACTTATACTTTTATCTTATGGATTTATTAGTTTATGATAAAGTTTTTATTTTTAATTCAGTCTTAGTTCTAAGTTTTTGTGTGAAAATTTCATATATTGTGAACTTAAATCTCAATGCTATAGCTACAGTGCAGAAAATGAAGCAGTGGCGTGTTGTTGCTTGTGAACGTGGGATCCCAATGGAAGAATCATGGAAGTGATGCCTACTTTTTTTCCCCAGAAAATTTCCAGATTGAGTGCCATGCTTATTTTTTTTCATGTCTATTTAACATTATTTAAATAGAGATGAGAGGAAAAATGTTGCAAGAATGGTGGCAATAAGAAAATAGAGTCTAAAGCAACAAGAATATTTTAATGGATTTTAATTATTATTATGTAATGATATATAATTTGAATACTGAATGGGAGCCTTTATAAGGATTTTTAATTTATAACAATGAATATGTTATTGATTTTGTATTTAATAGCTTAATTTTGATTAAACGAATAAACGAATCGAATAGGAATATTCATTTATTAAACGAATATTAAATTCGATTCGATTCGTTTAATTTTATTTAAAAGAATAAACGAATCGAATACGAATATTCATTTATTAAACGAATCGAATCTGGATCATAATATCAGGATTCGTTTAATAGACGAATCGAATTCGAATTTAGTACATTATGATTCGATTCGTTTATTATTCGTCACGAATTCGATTCATTTATTCATTTTTCCACCTCTAGGGCATATGCCTAACAATCTCCCACTTGCAGTATAGCCAACTAGTATGAATTTGGACAGCATACTCTCGGGTGTGCCTATCATGCTTTTGTTGAGTCAGCCCTTTAGTTAGAGAATCTGCAAGATTATCTTCTGTGTGTATTTTCTCTATAATAACTTCTTTTCTCTCAAAAATCTCCCTGATGAGATGAAATAGCCTAAGTACATGCTTGGATTTCCGGTGGGACCTTGGTTCATTTTGATTGAGCAATGGCGCCCGTGTTGTCACAGTACATCGTGACGCCATTCTTTATCGCGGGAAGCACATCCAGCTCCGTGATGAACTTTTTTTTCCAGACGGTTTCTTTAGCTGCCTCAGATGCTGCAATATGCTCGGGTTTAGTGGTGGAGTCCGCTGTAGTTGACTACTTTGAGCTTTTTCAACTGACAGCTCCGCCATTTAAAGTCAAAAGACATCATGTTTGCGATCTGCTATCATCTCTATCGGTCTGAAAGCTCGAATCACAGTAACCTATGACTTTCATCTCAGAACAATCTCTGTATGTCAAAAAAACATCCTTAGTTCTTCTCAGATACTTGAGGATTGTTTTGACAGCTATCCAGTGTTGCTCACCAGGATTTGCCTGATACCTTCTCGTTATGCTAAGAGTATAAGAGACATCAGGTCTTGTACATAGCATGGCGTACATGATCGATCCTATTGCTGAAGCATAAGGGATCCTACTCATACGCTCTCTATCTGAAGGAGTATGTGGACATTGCTCCTTAGATAATTTGATTCCATGACAAGTAGGTAAATTACCTCTTTTGGAATCTTCCATTTTGAATCTTTTCACAACTTTATCTATGTACGTAAATTGAGAAAGTCATAACAACCTCTTAGATCTATTACGGTAGATCTTAATGCCGAGGATGTAGGCTGCTTCTCCCAAATCTTTCATGGAGAAATTCTGAGATAACCATTGCTTGGTGGATTGCATCATGGGAATATCATTCCCAATGATTAATATGTCATCGCATATAATACAAGAAATATAACAGCATTCGCACTACTTTTCCTGTAAACACAAGGCTCGTTTATATTTTTTATGAAGTCAAATTCTTTGATTGTCGCATCAAATCGTATATTCCAACTTCTTGAGCCTTGCTTGAGTCCATGAATGGATCGTTTAAGCTTGCATACTTTATTATGATCATCCTTAGATGCAAACCCATCAGGTTGTGTCATATAGAATGTTAGGGATATGCCATATACCCAACTTGTGGATGGGCTATATGTACATGTATTTGTAATATTTTCATTAATTAATAAAATGTCAATCTTTATTATACGTGTCTTACAAAACTTATATGAATCATCAACACTGTAATAAAGCCCTTGGAGTATAAGACGATGGCTTCCACACCTTATGAGAATCATTACTCTTAGATGTTTCTAGTCATAGTTTTGTGAATAATCTGGGCGTTCACAAAGCGGAGAGACTAGCATGATGATATGATCTGCCCTTAAGTGGGGTAGCCGATCTCATAGGCTACTAGTGGAGATCCGTCTGTTTGGTGTATCACATGGATGCATGAGTTGCTCGTATCCACCGAACTGACCGCCGAAAGTTTTCATATGGAGTGTTTATCCCATGTGTCTGTGAGAACTTTCACGTATCGATTATATGACTAGTCCTTAAACTTGAGGTCTTTACAATCGTATATGTGGATCAAATAAATTTGACATTCTCCTTCCCCGGTTCAAAAGATCCGGTCATAAAGGTATGATTGGGTCATTTGTTGAAACACATGAAGTTTGTAAAGATACAACAGAGAATCGCCACTCTCTCGGATAATATTTTCTTATAAGAGTAGTATTCCAGTTCGTGGGTTGATATGTGTGATCAGTGCTTGAGACTGTGGCCGCAGCGGAAGAATAATGTGAGATTCTTAGGTTAACACGATTCATGACACTATCAACATCATTAATTTTACCATATAGGTAGACACTTTCCGTACCTTGGGTCAATAGGTTGGGATACAGTAGGCTAGAGACCATATCATATGTAAATCACATACATAATGAGTATATATATCTTTCCTTCTCATTTGGGGGCCTTGGCATGTTCCTAGATGTCAACCTTGGTCATTGAAATCGAATGACCATTTGATCGGAGGATAATTTATGTTCGATTAAATTATCAAGATTCATTTCATGTCCAACTTGAGGGGAACCCAAAAGGTCACGCACAACAAAGTCGAAATCAATGGTTAACAGTTGTACAATACATATTTAACAGCATATATGATTGCTGTAGGAATTGTTCATAAATGGTTCAATGTGTTTAATTATTGAACATATCATTTATGAGGTTCCATAATGGCTTAGGGATTGTGTGAAAAGATAGGGGGCACTTTGGGAATTGGAATAAATAGATTAAAAAAATTACTATTCATGTGAATAGTAATGCGTGAATAGTACCGCGTGAATAGTAAAAAATTTTAATTTATTTTGTTATTTGTTTTGAATTCCAATTCGGCCCAAACTCTTATTAGGGTTTTATAATCTCATTAAACCACTAAATTAAGATCCAATGGCTAAGATTAAATTGGCTTTTATCCCACATCAGATTCTTAATTAATTTTGTTGTTTTTGGAGCACTATATAAACCCAAAGAATTCTTCACAAAAATTTGCACCAAACTTTCAAATATTGGGCTTATATAAGTGAGCAACTCTAAAGTTTTAAGAGTAAGCCACTGATTTTGAGGATCCTTAAGTCTAATTAACTAGGTGAACCTCAAGTTAAAAGTTTTGAGATATTTGCCTAGGCTAGCACCAAGGGCAAAATACCCGTGCACTTAAGGCGTAGTCTTGCCGTTGAGTTTTGGCTTTGGTGTGTGCATCTTTGGAGGCCACACACTTGGGTGGCTCTTGGGAACGTGGAAGAGCTTGCTGAGCTCCAGTAAAGCTTGTAGATTGGAGGGAGGACTGGAGGAGTCTACGGTTCAAGTAAGTCTTTTTCTTTCTTTATTTTAATTAGAGTTCTTATGATAGTTAGCATGTTTATGTTTATGTTCTTTGCATGTTTTATGAGTTTTATGCTTAGAATATATAGTAACATGTCTAGGCTTGTAGAATAATAAAAACAAATGGGTCTTGTTCAAAGGGAAAGCGGCATCATAATTTTAATTATTTATTTTTCCGCTGAGCACTTGCAGCTGCTTCCCAACATAGACTTTCTCTACGAGGTTCCCATTAAGGAAGGCTGTTTTGACATCCATCTGTCAAATCTCATAATCAAAGTGTGCAGCTAGTGCCAGTAAAATTCGAATGTACTTTATCATTGCAACAAGCGAGAAGGTTTCGTCATAGTTAATTCCTTGGAATTGTCAATAACCTTCCCCACCAACCTAGCCTTATAGGTTTGGATGTTGCGTTCTGCATCAGTTTTACGCTTGTAAATCCACTTGCAGCCTATGGATTTTATCCCTTCAGGTGCATCCACCAAGTCCCAGACTTGATTCTGATACATAGAGTCTATTTCAAATTTCATAGCCTCAAGCCACTTGACTGAATCAATGTCACACATTGCTTCGTCATAACTGGTGGGATCGTCATTATCAATGACCCGATCATGTTCCTCATCAATATGGAAACCATATCTTCCAGTCTCATGTCTTTCCCTACCAGACCTTCTAAGTTCATAACCTTGTGGTTATTTTGAGGGGCCTGGGGTTTAGTTATATGTTAGTTTGTTCTTCTCGTACCTCATCGATGTCAAGTCTACTCCCACTATGTTTCTTAAGAAGGAATTCATTCTATAGAAATTTAGATTTCGTGAGACAAATGTTCTTTGTTCATTTGGGACGTAGAACACGTATGCTCTTGAGTTTAAGGCATATCCTACAAACTTACATTTAACTGCCCTATCATCCAATTTGTTAGTTTGTGTGAGCTTATAATATGCGTCACATCCCCAAAATCTTAGATAACTAAGACTAGGACGTTTCCCAGACCATAACTCATGGTGTTTGACTAACAATCTTGGAAGGAACTTGGTTTAGTAGTAGTTTTGCAGTTTCTAAAGTAAGACCCCAAAATGAAATAGGTAGATCCGTGCCAGGCATCATTGATCAGACTATATCTAATAAGGTCAGATTTCTCATTTCGGAGACCCCATTACTGGGAAACAATGCAATTTTCTCTCAAGTAATTTTGAAATTCGTCGCTTAAGTATTCACCACCTCGGTCAGACCTTAATGACTTAATACTTTTATTAAGCTGGTTTTCTACTTCAGCTTTGAAGACTTTGAATTTCTCAAAGGCTTCAGATTTGTACCGTATAAGGTACATATACCCATATCACGAGTGATCATCAATAAAGGTAATGAAGTAGGAGAATCCACCTCTAGCGGTGACTGACATTGGTCCGCATACATCAGAGTGTATGTGTTCTAATGTCTCCGCTGCACGCTGTCATTTACCTTTGAAGGGTAATTGGTCATTTTACCAAGTAAACAAGACTCACAAGTTCCATAAGGTTCATATTTGAAGGGTCTGAAATACCCATCCTTATGTAGCTTAATTAATATTGTTTCAATGATATGACCTAAGCGACTGTGCCATGGAAGTGATTCATTGAGATTTTTCGAGTTAACGTTGTATATATTAGAGGTTGAACATTCTTTGTTAGTTTGTAAGACATAAATACCATACTATCTCCATATTTTATTTCATTGAAATAAATAGAACATTCATTACAACTTATTAGGCATGAAAAGCATTTATTACATAAAGAAAAATTGAGATGATGTTCTTTACTAGAGAATATACATAAACACAATCTTTTAAGTCTAAAACTAAACAATTTGGCAAAACTAATAAATAAGTCCCCACGCACAATGCACCCAGTTTTGCTCTATTACCCATGCATAAGTCAACCTCCTCATGACGCAGTCTCCTACTGTTTCTTAGGCCCTACATATTGTTACACAAGTGAGTTCCACAACTGGTGTCAAGCACCGAAGTATAAGGTTCAGAGTTTTGAGAATATAGTTCAATCATATACAACATACCTGAAGCATTGGGCTTCTTGGCCTCTTGGGCTTCCCTAGCTTCCTTGGCTTTCAAGGATCTGCAGTCTTTCTTCAATGACCCTTCTTTCCACAAAAGAAACATTTCCCCTTTCCATTTTTCTTCTCCACCTTACCATTGGGCTTTAGGTGATCTGGTGCCTTGGCCTTGCCTTTATTTTTCTTTGGGCCTCGTGGCTTCAGGTCCGTACCCGTAAGCATGACAGAGGTTTTCAGCTTCAGTTTCAAGTCCTTCTCTGCTTGCTTTATTAGATTGTGCAATTCTCCTAAAGTAGCTTCTTTATAGACAGAAGAAACCGCATAATAAAGTTAGAGAAGTCTTTTGGTAAGGACTTAAGAATTAGATCGTTACCTATCTCATGATCCATGATGAACCCGAGGTTGGCAAATTTTTCAATGTGGCCAATAATCTTAAGCACATGTCCACTAATAGATCATTCCTTATACCTTGTTTGGAACAAGGCACATGACACTTGGAATCTCACGGTATGAACGGAAGTTGCATACAACTCATTCAAGTGAAAGATGATGGTTTGAGCATCCATATCTTCGTGAGCTTTCTGAAGTTTGTCCGACATAGAGCCAAGCATTATGCAAACTGCTTGCTCATCATCATCGACGTGTTTCTTCCAAGCATCAAATATATTTTGGTCAGCATCTTATGCGGGTTCATGGGGAAATGGCCTTTCAAGAACATATAAAATATTTTCTTGTCGTAAGACAATTTTAAGGTTTCTAAACCAGTCATTGTAGTTGCCCCTTTGAGCTTATGCTCATCAATGATGGAACGAAGTAATACTCTGTTTGCCATTTGAATGTTTGTGAAATATTTTAACCCACCTGTTAAGAGAGAATGTTAAATTAGGAATATGTTTTCATTAATGTTTCATAATAACATGGGCTTTTAATATTATGAAATTGCTCCCACTCAATTATTTTAAAATTTTAAGCAAATCACATCAACCCCAATATGATGGATTTCTTGTGGGCAAGGATCTCATTATCATCATTTCATAACTCCGACTAGGGCCAGTCGTTATAAAATACGATAATTAGGTAGGTTCCCAACCAATTTATGATTTAAATAAAGATTCATTGATCATTGGGTTGGGCAATCAAACATGCCATAGCTTATGCTAGTCCTCGTGGAAACCCAATCTTTGCCAATTCATTTAAGTGCATATTCCTTGCAGCTAAGACTCGACCCAATTCCTGTGCTGCTTATATGTATTGTGGTTTAGTTCCAACACTACTACCGCAAAACACACAGATGTTTTCAACTCGTCTTCTTGAAGTGGCTTCCATATTATATGTATTTCTTTCTCAACTCTGGATGCCTTCAAAAGTGCAATGACGGGCTGAATTTATAGTACCTGAAAAGGGTGAGTAAAAATAGCACAAGTATCTTCGAGAGGACGATTAATAGCGAAATAATATCGTGATAGTCAAAAAGGTCTGGATCCTGTCGGAGAAAATAAAAGAAAACAACAAAACAAATCACAGTTATTAAGAAAAGACAAAGAGATATAATATTTACAAGAAAAGTAACGGCTTGATTGACGTCTATGCGTCAGGGACAAGCTTCCCATCCAATTTTCTTATAAATTGGCAAACATGGTCTTTTTGTGTCAGATTCCCGAGACTTAATTGTTGTCTTTCTTTTTGGAATTGTGTATGTAATTTGCGAATAGCAATGTGAACATATCCACTGGGATGCGTCTCAAGAGTTGAAGATATTTCATCTAAAGACTCCTTACTCAAGCCATCGCTAATGAATTTAATGTTGTCTTCACGATTATCAGCACCATTCCTAAAGACGACAACGAGTGTTGCAATTAAATCGTGCACATTTAAAACAAACACCCATTTGCTTAGCTCTTCGTTTCTTTGCATAGGTGCTTCTTCCAAAACCAGACAGATGTGAAATAAAAGAGTCAGAAGACTCACCTGCCAATCGGACTCGTGCTTTAATTACCCAACGAATATCATTAGGAACACCGTGAATTGTCAGTAACCTCATCTGTTCCAAGCGAGCTTTGTAAACTTTCATCAGAGATTTTTGAGGGAGAGAAGGAAATTGCTTGCGAAGATTTGCGAGAGCATCTTCCATTTTGAAATGACTAATCCTGCAAAAATTAAACACACAAAAATAAAAACACACCAAATCACAATATATACACAAATTGCATGGGTTGCCTCCCTGCAAGCGCTAAGTTTAAAGTCATCAGCTAGACGTGACTGCTCGATCGTTTATGCTGGATCTGAAAGTGTGACACTTTCTTTTGTCGCCCAAATGATTCTCCCCAGTAGTGCTTGACACACTTGTTTTTAACCTTGAAAGTTTTGTTAGCGTCAGGATCATGTATCTCAACGGCTCTATTTGGTAAAACTTTGGTGATCACAAATGGACCTGACCACCGTGATTTTGGCTTCCATGAGAATAATTTCACACTTGATTTGTTTAACAGTACCTTCTGCCCTGGTTCCAGTTGTATGTGCACTAACTTCTCATCATGTCTTTTCTTGCCTTTTCTTTGTACAATTTGGCATCCTCAAAAGGCTGGTTGTGAAATTCCTCCAATTCGTTGAGTTGGTGGAACTTTTTCTCTTCTGTTGCTTGTAGTGCAAGAATTGGCTCTTCAGTACAAAAGACGCTTTATCTTTAGGCTCCACAGGCAATTGACATGTTTTAAGTTTGTCAGTAGAACTTTGCATTGCATTGGAGTTCTGAATGGTACTGTGTATCACATCGAGTCTGAAACATTCCTCCTTCTTTTCATCATCTGGGAAATTCATGGCCTTGAAAACATTGAATGTTACTTCTTTGTCCTGTACCCTCATGGTTAATTCTCCTTTTTGTACATCAATAATGGTTCGACATGTAGCCAAGAATGGTCTCACAAGGATGATTGGCACGTCTGCGTCTTCCTCCATATCAGGGACAATAAAATCTGCTGGGAAAATGAATTTGTCAACCTTGACCAGCACATCCTCAACTATGCCTCTTGGAAATACAAGCGTTCTATCAGCAAGTTGTAGTGAGACTGAAGTTGGCATTATTTCTCCAATCTGTAATTTCCTGAAAATAGAGAAAGGCATCAAGTTAACACTTGCACCTAAATCACACAAAGCCTTACCAAAGTTATGTTCTCCTATGACGCAAGGAACAGTGAAACTGCCAGGATCTTTCAACTTTGGGGGAAGTTTCCTCTGAATGATGGCACTGCATTCTTCTGTTAATGCTACTGTCTCGTAATCTCCCAATCTCCGTTTTTGTGAAAGAATATCTTTCATGAATTTGGCATAGGTGGGCATTTGTTCCAACGCTTCTGCAAATGGAATGTTGATATGCAGCTTTTTGAAGATCTCCAGGAACCGGGAAAATTGCTTGTCCAATTTGTTCTTCTGAAGACGTTGAGGAAAAGGTGGAGGTGGAGTGATCTGTTCTTTTCCTTTGCTTCTTTTTCCTCCATCTGTTGCTTTGTTTCTTTTGGAACTTCCTCAGCAGTTGTTTTGACTCCAACATCTTTGTTGATCTCAGTACCGCTTTTTAACATGATGGCATGACATTGCTCCTTCCCCATGTTTCTTGGATTTGGCTCTGTGTTGCTAGGAAGGGTACCTGGCGGTCTGTAACTCTGAGCATTTGCCAATTTTCCCATTTGATTCTCCAGTGCTTTAATAGAAGCAGATTGACTTTGAATTAATGCTGCTTGGGATTGAAACATAGCATCATATCTTGCTGCGTGAGAGTCGTGTTTTGCTTCTATCTTTTTCAAGTGGGTCAACACTTCTATTATTCCTAGTTCATTTGCTTGCTCCTGGCTTTTGGTCTGTTGCTGGAATTCAGGTGGATAGTTCTGCTGTTGGCCTGAATTGTTGCTCCATGAAAAATTGGGATGATTCCTCCACCCTGGGTTGTAGGTGTTGGAATATGGATTGTTCCATTGTCTGTTGAAATTGCTAACATAATTCACCGTTTCTTCAAGTTGGTTTGACTCTGGTGCTCCTCCATATGGTGAACTTGTGGATCCAGTGATGTTCACAACTTGCGTGCTAAGTGTTTTCTAGACATTTGCAATATGATCCAGCCTGGTATTCACTGCTGTGTTGGCTCCAACTTCATAAATTCCTGCAATTCTTTGGATCATGCTCCTTTCTGTTGGCCACAAGAAATTGTTGTTGGCCATTTCTTCGATTAGGTCCCAGGCTTGATCTTCTCCTTTTGCCATCAAGGCTCCTCCAGCAGCAGCATCGATTGTGGTTCTCATTATTCCAGAAAGTACATTGAAGAAGGTCTGAACTTGTAGCCACTTTGGAATCTCATGGTGAGGACATTTCCGGAGTAAATCTTTGTACCTTTCCCAAGCTTCGCAGATGGATTCTGAATCTTGTTGAACAAAGGATGTGATGTCATTCCTCAATTTTTCGGTTCTGGCTGGCGGAAAGTACTTTGCAAGAAATTTGGTGGCTAAAGTGTTCCAAGTTGTGATAGAACCTGCTGGTAGTGAATGTAGCCAAGCTTTAGCTCTGTCCTTCAGGGAATATGGAAAAACTCGCAGTCTCATTGCTTCTTCTGATGCTCTGTTGTAGTTAAAAGTGCCGCAAACTTCCAGGAAGTTGCTGATGTGAGCATTAGGATCTTCAGTTGCATTTCCCCCAAACTGTACTGACTGCTGAATCATCTGGATGCATGTTTTGATGTCACATGCATTTGCTGGTAAGGGAGGAAGTACAATACAGGAAATGAGTCTGTCAACCACCGAAATGGTTCTGTCTCGAATGGGAATTGGTGGTGCAACGTTCAAAGGTTCAGGTTCCATGTTGACTAAAGCTTCTTGGCCTTCTCGCCTTTCCCTTCTCAACTGTCTGATGGTTCTTTCAATTTCTGGGTCAAGCGGTCGGAGTTCAAAGCTTCTGGTTCGTCTCATGAAGTTTCTGAGAACCTGAAACACAAGAAAACAAAAACAATAAGTAAAAAGAAATTAGATACAAGTAACGTATCTAACCCCTAAACTAATAGTAAAAGATAAATAAGTCCCCGGCAACGGCGCCAAAAACTTGACCGGCGTAAACACACACGTATAACGCAAGCGCACGTATCGTTCAAGTAGTATAAAAATATCGATCCCACGAGGACTTAATATCTAATCTATTAATTTTATGAAGTCAAATGATTACTAGTATCTAACAGGTTGTTTGATTGATTTGAAATGGTGAAGATTCTAAATTTAAAAACAAGTAAATAAAAGTTCGAAAGTAGGTTTTAAGAAAATTCAATATTAAAAACTATCTAGGGTTGTGATTTCTTCCAATATCATTTTAAAGATGAATTGGTTATTTTATGTTTGTGTAATAAATCGGTTTACTAACCTGGAACACTAAATTATAAAAGCCTCTGTCGATGGTCAGACGCAAATACCCAGTTTAACCCAATTGAACCATATGTCTATGTCAACCAAATTATCTGGATTCATTAAGTTTAAGTTCCAATTATGGCTACCCCCGCCCGACAGGTATATTCCTATCCTGTAAGGAAATCTATTAAAGGGTTATCTATCCTCAAGGAAGATCGTGGGCTATTAAGTCTAAGGTCTTAAACCTAAAATCCCTATGTCGAGTTCATTTTAGATTTACCAGTTCAAAATTTATAATGGCCAGTTAATAAAAAGCATTAGGTTTAAGACTCAATAAATAAACCTTATATTACCCAAACTATAATTTAACCCCTTATAAACCGGTGATATTGGATTTCATCACAACCCCAGATAACTGGCTTAGTTACGACACATATTTACAGGTAGTAAAAACTTAAATAAAATAAAAGACATAAAGTAAAATACTAAAAATTAAATGCTGAAAAGTAAAATGCTGAAAGTAAATTCTGAAATTAAATACTGAAAATCAAATGCTTAAAAGTAAAAAAAGTAAGAGTACAATAAAAGAAAACTGAGGTAAAATGATCCGCTTTTATTACTTCTATTTTAGATATCTCCCTTAATATAATATATTAACTTTGCATGATAATTACCAACCAGCCATATAGGCGGTATCCAGATTAAGTCAAATTAATAATTAATTACCAACCGACCAATCAGGCGGTATCCAGTTTAGTCAGGTTAAAACCAATTTAAATAATTACCAACCGACCAATATGGCGGTATCCTCGTTAGTCAGGTTTTAACTAGTTATATATATTATAATAAGGGAGATTAATCTAAATATTAGTCATAAAAGTTTTACCTTTTACCCCAGCAAATGGGAGTTACCTCCTCATTACTGAAAAGTAAAAATTGAAAATTAAAGAAAGAAAAGTACTGTGCGTAAAAGTAAATTGCGGAAAGTAAAAAACTGAAAAATAAAGAAAAGAAAGTGCGAAAGTGGAAATTAATTACTGAAAGCTATAAATAAACAAACAAGATACAATCTTCTTAGTATTATTAAGGAATTCCTTAGAAGAAAGTATGAATTTTACAAATGAAATTGCTTGGTATGATGGAGGTAAAATTTTGCCTCCATCAAATCAATTATTAATTGCTCCACTAATTGCTCCACCAAATCCATTATTAATTGCTTCACTAATCTCTTATCATTTTTGGTGATGATTTGATAATTTTTATTCTTTATTTATTAATTTATTTTTTGCTTTGAAAATGATTGAAAGTGACTTTAATAATTACACACTACACACTTTGGATGATTCATCAATTTGGGCACGAAATCTTCAGAATTAGAAATTATGTTGTCTTTCAAAGTTGTATATCTTTGAGTCTTCTTTAATCTGGAACTTGAATCAGCTCAATCTGATGTCTGAGTAAAACGTTATGCCCAAAATAAGACAGATGCGCAAAACTGGAATTTCCAAAACTGCACTTCTTCAAAACGCCCTTTCAAGTTTCCAATCTCCAAAATTAAAATATCAAGTCCAATAATTGCCCTTATTTGACCCATATTTCATCCTAAATGATTTCATTAAGTCCCAATATTATTTTATCTGCAAAATAAACTAAAACATATCAAAACGTTCATCAAACCGAGAAACTAAACAAAATATTAAGTAAAAGGGGCGGTAAATATTGATAGATTTTCCGCTCATCATTTCTCCCAAGAATTCTACGAAGAATTTTATGAAAGCCAAGCTTTCACCGATTGTATTTTATGGGAATATCATTTCCAAGAAATGATGTATTATCATTACTTATAGGACATTAACTTTCAATGCGCTCCCACTAACCTCCTTATATACACAAGAATCATTTTTGTTTTGAATTAAATCATATACCATTATCATTACATCAAAACCATAATTCCAAGAACGCTACGCTTGCTTCAATCCATCCATGGATTGAATAACTTGCAAACCTTGTTTTCTTGTTTTGGTACGACAAAACCGTCAAGATGTAGTAAACATCCTTCAAAAGGTTTCCGTTAAGGAAATCAGTTTTGGCATTCAGCTACCATATTCATAAATGAAACATACATCACCAGCAAGCATTATCCAAACGGATTTACCGTGGCAACAGGTAAAAGGATTCGTCGTAATCGACATAATGTTGATAACGATACCTTTTCGCTACAAGCCTAGCTTAGTACATTGGTATGTTGCCATCCATATATGTCTTCCTTGAAGACTTATATAGAACCAATAGGCACAATGCCTTCCGGTACATCAACTAGTATCCAAACTTAGTTGATTTACATGGAATCCATTTCAGACTTCATGGCACTTTGCCATAATAGGGTGTCGATACCTTGTATCACTTCCTCATACGTAGTCAGTTCGTTTTCCTCAATAAGATTGGAATATTTACTAGGTGAGATCAGAAACCAATACCCCAGGTTGTTTTCTGACTCTCTCCGACTTACGCAGTTCTTGTGTATTCGAAGATTACTGGTATAGTTTCATCCTTGATGAACTATTTGTGTTCCATTAAGGACTCGGTGCCTAGAACAGTGTTACTCCGATTTTCATCGAGTTTTACTTTCCTCCTACTTACCACTGCATATAGGTATTCCTCTTAGGAAAACCGCATGGCGAGCAATAATTACATTATTCTCTAGTGAGTTGTATAAGTACTATACTTTGGTATCCCTAGGATAACCTACAATTAGCACTTATCCGATTTGGGTTTTAGTTTGGTATCATCGAAACATATGCCTAGCATATCCAAATCTTCAGGAATGAGAAAAACCCAGTTTCTTTCGTGTTCATATCTAATATGAAGTCTGTCAAACAGATTTTTATGGAACCTTATTATAAATAAGTTCTGCACTGTTTATGCGTATCCGTTGAAGGAAATGGTAGCTTTGAGCGACTAATGATTAACCTTATCATGTCCAACAAAATTCGATTTCTCCGTTCGGACACACCGTTAAATTGACATGTTCTGGGAGGAGTTCTCATTGAAAGAATATTGTACTCTTTCAAGTATTGAGTAACTTATTGCTTAAGTATTTTCGTCATGATCTAACCATGACGATTTAATACTTTAGCCGATCTGTTTGTTTATTTCGTGTCGAAACTATAAAAGTTTCCGATTTATGTTTCAAACGAAACACATAACCATAACACGATGCCACATCCGTAAAGGTCACGAAATATTTATATCCACCTCTAGCCTAGCTAGATATGGGCCCACCTACATCACTATGAACAAGGGCTAACAGATCGGTGGCATTTGCATTTTACCAAGTAAATGTGTTTTAGGCACTTTGCCCAATAAACTAGATTCGTAGACATTATTTGAATAGAATCAAATTTGTCCTAGTACCCACTCTTCGAAAGTGTGGATATACGAGTCCTGTTAATTGTGTCCCAGACAACAATGCCACATTTAAGTTTCAACTGATTTACTCAGTTTGAGCTATTTGTTTGCCATGTTATACGTTTGAGATTTATTTATATTCAAAATATAAATACTGTTATTCACATCTAATGTGTTTATCTCAATATCATCTTTATATAATAAAACAATTTAGTGTTCTAGGATATAAAGGTACACCCGCAACGGGTTAAACCCTGATATGGAGATAATGTATCTAGTCAAACTAGTTACATTGTAACAGTTTCCTAATTTAAGTACAAACCCAAAGGGTAGTTCCTAAACTTAGATTTCTATGTTTAAAATAGCGACTTTCGTCCCATTTCCGATTCACAGATAGATCTCATCTGAAGTCAGCAATCTGCTATCAGCAGATTCTGCACATCAGTACATATTTATGTACCACATCTAGTCTCTAAAATCCAATTTTAATACTAGTAGTGAACTTTGTTTATAACAAACATATTTGAAGTCGGAGCCTTGCACCGTCTTCAATTCCTTCATGTCTGCCTTGTCCATACGGCAGTCACGCTTTGCCACAATTTAGGCAGACATTTTGGGATATGTCATTTGTCTTCCCAGAAGATTATAATGATTTTGCCATTGCCCTTTTTCACACTGCAGAAGCCTTTGGCCAAGCCTTGGCCTTCTAGAATGTCGAAATAAGATGCGCCTTGCGCTTCTTGCCTTATTGCAAACTCTGGCTTTGTGTCATTGAGTATAGCCATTAACTCTCCAAGAGTTTATTATTGTAATTTAGTACTTCTAAGATCTAAGAATAGATCTATGAAGGTCCTTCAATTTCATTATCATACTATAAGGATCTAATCCTTAGTTCTGATTAAGAAATTAAAGAGTCTATTTAGCAAGCATAATGGATTAAGCACTAAAGTTATCATTACATGAATATTCCAAATATCATGTTCTATTATTTGCTTAACTCCGGGCTTAGGCCTAAGATGTTATTTTATCAAATAAAGTAACTTTTTAGTTTTCAGGACTATCCTGAAATTTTATTCCCAATTTGAAAATTAAAGTCGTTTAAATACATTTTCACCCAGGATTATGTTTTAAACACTAATATTTCAATTATCTTGATTCTAATAGTCCAACTATTCAATTAATGATTTTAGGTACTATTTATTATAATGATTAATATAGTCTAACTATATAATCAACTATAATTTAATTGGTTAAATTCAAATATATTGATTACTATAATCCAATTATAAAATCAACTATTAATTGAAATGGTTAATTCAAATATATTGATTACTATAATCCAATTATGTAATCAACTATAAATGAAATAGTTTGAATACAATCTAACTGTTCAATTAAAACAACATTAAATATTAGTCCAACTAATATATTAATTTATTTGACGAAATATTTGAAATGAGCGCGTATGGCAAGTAACTAAACGAATATTGCAAATTTAATACTTGCCTCCCACTATTTTTCGGCGAGCCTCTAACCCTCTGTGTAGTACTCAGGAAACCTTGTTTCCTAGTGGGCTAGGATCCCGTTAAATAACACACAATCTTGACTTTGGCCAACAAATTGTATGATAATTAACTAGGTAGATCTCTAAGATGAATTGGATCCCATCCAATTCCTAGATCCTGTAGGTGGACATCCAAGTCCGAAACATATATCTTATATATGCCAATATATCCCATATATTGCCTAATCCTTTTCCTCTGAATCAACTAAGCCTTGGCTTTGGCACAACAAACTTAGTGATCCCAGTTAAGCGGAACCCATTGACCTTGGGAAGCTTCGTAATCAATGTCGATGGACAGGAATTGATCTTGACTTTGGCCAACAAATCACAACTTGGAAAAGACACCAATATGGAACAAAGCCTTCATGATTCGCACACATCCTCGACGGACAAAGGTCTTGACTTTGCCCAACAAACCAATGCCAGTCTTGGATCTTGAGTAAGAATCACTCAATGGAAGGAAAAATGCTTAATATGATGTTGAGGGTTTTTCGCGTGCAATTGGCAACCAATTTATTATCTTTGTTAAGGTCTCATCATCATACACCTGTAAAAATGAATTCTAAACACATAATAAGGCACATATAAGTAAATATAATAATAATATGCTGATGGATACTTAACAAATTGTTCCTAGAACAAATCTCTCCATTTCCTCTCTCCCGCTAGCACAAGTATTACTTCTACCCGATTACATAACACTTCTAAGAAACCTCATTTAAATTGAGGGGAATAGATGAGAAGAGAAATACAAAGAGTAAGGAGGTAATATGCTGGACACGCAGGTCCAATTAATAAATTCTAAATTTATTACAATAATTTCCAAAATTGCCCGCACCCATCTAATATCCATCCGATATACATTATTCATACATCGCAACCATGTATTCACAAAAGCATGTTATCAATCAATCTAATCCAATTAATTAATCTGAATATTAATGACCATCCAATGTTCAAACAACGATTTGATTTTGCGCGAGTCCAACTCGTTTTGGGAATAAGTACTCAAAGTACGAATTCTTGAATTAAATTAAACTACAACATTAAATCCAATTTAATTTGCATTTAATACTAATTCATTTATTTAATTCCAAATTAAATATTACACTTTATTAACGAACCTTTACGACTTAGATTCTAAATCTAATCATTACGGGTCTCAAAGCCCGATTAACATCCAATGTTAATTTAATTAAAGTCCAATGGGCTTTTAATTAATTTCTTAAGGCATGGACTTTTGGTCAATATGGGTCAAACCCAATTACCAAAGCCCATTTAAGGAATCACCCTTATTGGCCAAGAAACCAATTTGGTCCCATTAGGCCCAATTATTATTAAAGGTCCATTAAGTCATAATTGGACTTTATGAATATGGTTTTGGGCCCAATTGGATCCAACCAATTTGCTTAAACCAATCTTCGTACAACCAAGCCCAATTAGCCCAATTACAACTTTAAAAGCCCAATTCCAAATTTGGCCCAACATAATTAAATTCCAAAATTCCAATTTCACAATTTAATTACTCAAAGTGTATGCCATAATTAATTACCCAAATTAACATTTCCAAAACACAAATTTGTACAATTAATTATGCTCATTAACATCAAAACATGTCCAACACATTTTAATCAAAAATCAAACCCATTTCATGTTACACATGTCTTGGCATTTTGGGGATTTACATGTCCAATTCGGTTTCAATCCAATTAAATCCACAATCAACATTACCCAATTGATTTCAAGTCATCCAATGAATCAAAAATCAAAA
Organism: Zanthoxylum bungeanum; assembly: GCA_019454045.1. Classification (NCBI taxonomy): domain Eukaryota; kingdom Viridiplantae; phylum Streptophyta; class Magnoliopsida; order Sapindales; family Rutaceae; genus Zanthoxylum; species Zanthoxylum bungeanum. The sequence goes on along the minus strand of SKCR01036849.1, from coordinate 35,998 downwards.
ATACCAAGACATTTAGGGCATCATGTAGACTCGGCCAATCCTTCCAATTGGGGAAAAAATTGATCACATCCAACTTCAATTAAACATCATTCAAGCATACTCAATCAATTAATTTATCAAATCATGCTCAAAATCAATTTACCCAATTTTAACCCTAAGTTCATGTTTCATGCTCAATTGGCTCAAGATACCATTGTTGGGTTTCTCTAAGGTCCCAAGGATCAATTTAAAGCATAGAAACATCATGTGAATACATCAAAGAAGTTGCAGAATACTTACAATTATCGGTTGAGCGTTGCGACGAACACAAAATCCTTTTTATGCCCTTTGAAGCTCACGGTCTTCACTGTTTTTGGTCCTCCAAGAATCAGCCATGGATGATCTCAAGCTCCAAGCTTTGTGATGCGTATTCCATGCTCACGGGTGCGGTTCCCTATCACCTTCGCAAGACTCCAAAAGCGTGCTAGCACTCCGGAAATTTTGCCGTAAAACTTCCTTTAGCTTCCTTAAACTCTCGGCAAAATACAGTGAAAGAAGAGGAAGAATGCCCATTGGGCGAGAGAGTGGGGAGAGGAAAGAGAGAAGAGAAAAATGTGTTTTGTGTATTAGTTTATTCATTTCAAAAAACAATTAAACATAGACCATTTTTCCTTTTCCAAAAAGTCAAAGGCAAAAGACAATTAATGCCTTCCATCTACCACCATCAATCAATAGTGACATGTTTTCATATCACTCAAAGTGACTAGACATCACATCAATCGATTGACTAGTGATTTGACGCTTGATATGACTTGTGGGCCGCACTTTAATTCGCAATGCGAGTGCGCCCGCAAACACTCTCGGGGTTGGGTGCGTTAATTCCAAATTAACAAATTTTTCGTTGCGACGTAATTAAATAATTATGCCTAGCAAAATCACTATTCACATCGCTTACGAATTAATTCTAAATTAACTCGTTTGCCCGAATTAAAATTCAATTTTAATTCCGCGTTGAAATCCAATTTCATATAATATATCGAATATATTATTTTATCGATTAATTCTAAATTAATCGTTTTCTCTCTTTAATTAATATTTTATCCCAGATAAAATATCTCTGTAATTAATCCCAGATTAATTTCTCTCTCATCTAATTAATCCCAGATTAATAAAGTTCGAGTCATACGTCATCGGTGAATCTTCGGGAAGTGACCCATGAGATCCCCGGATATGTTAGCAGTAAATTCGGTCGTCGGACTATCCGAACACGTATGTACCTAGTACTACATTTGTACCGATTTACAAGACAAGGTTGGCTTCTAGCAAAGCGCCATGCCTACCCAATTCTCCAGAAATATCCTCACAGGAATTAGTGATCTATATCAGGCGTAGTATACGTAGTATTGCGTATTTCGATCCAGCATCAGATGTCACGTGCAAGGCCTGGGGCTGGAAATATGTATGCCCCGTACGAAGCAAATATTGGATCTCTGGTAACTAGTCTCTATAATCGGATAAACATGACTGTAGACAACAGAAACTGGACGACGCATGCTGTACTAGGCTCGCGGCACTAGTTGGGCGTACGGAGTAGCCACGGGGACTAAACCGGAAAATGATGGAGTCGCCACCCGGTGCGAACCGGGAAAATGAGATTTAAGGCCGCACTCACCCCTCGCAAGAGAAGACCTCAAACCTTTGGGTTCGGAATGGTCTCTTACTTTATGTCATCTTGTAATGTTTGTGATTTGTGCAATATTAATCAAAACTACTTAACATACATGTACAATGATAATTCAACCTAATTCACATTCATAAAAATAAATCTTACATTTAAATTTACATGCTTCGAAAATGAGTTTTCATAACATAACAAATACAAAAATAAACATGTGGGCCAGTAACTTGGCCACTATTAATGTAGGACCTCGCATACCTGATTAGACGTATCTGACGTCAACCGAATACGCCGCGTCCGTAACAGTAAAGTAACAAAGGGTGCCCTCAGGTCTTACCTTTTAGTCGCTGTCCGGGAGTGCGTTCTGCGGTGCCGGAAGGGGTTATCATTCCACTGTTCTCACTGATGCGATTTTTCCGCTATTTTGTCGGGGTTCGCCGTTTTCAATGTTTTGTCCATTTTCAACGGATCCGCTGTTTCTGCCATTTTCACTGTTTTTACCCGCGGTTACAGTTTACCGTTTTATCTGTATTCTCACAGTTTCAACTCGCCGTTTTTGCCGTTTCACTCGTTACTTCCACTTATCATTTTTATGTACTTTTCTGTTATTTTCACTCGCTGTTTTCTCTCTTTTTCTACTCAAATTCTCTTTCTCTCTCTTGGTTATTTTGGTCACTGTTTTGGGAATTAGGGGACTGTTTGCGTGATGGTGGCAGTGAGTTTGTTAATGGAGATCAGTGGTGTGAAGGCTGTGGGTGTGTTTCAGGAGCTGGTCAGTGGCGTAAAGGGGCTGTTATTTACATGGAGAGGAGCTGCTGTTAAGAGAGGAAGGGGCTGTCTCGTGAGTGTGATTCATGTGTAAAGCTGCATGGTCTTGGTCAGTTTGATGATGAATGGAGCTGTGAGGGCTGTCGACTCATTGTTGGCGTGAAGGGTTTAATGGTTTCTGGTTTGGGGGCTGCTTGCCGAGAGAGATAAAGAAGATAGGGGCTGAGTTGGGTGTAAGTGTGTGCATGGACTGTGGCGTGAAGTTGATGGATGAAGGCTATGCGTTGATTGCTAGGGTTTGTGGGTTGTGTTCAGTGGGCGTCAAGGCAGTGAGCTGAGAAGGGGCAGTTAACGTGCAGTGAGGTGTATTTGCAGCTGTGAAAGAGGTGTGTTGTTAGTTGATGAAGGAAGAGAGGAGGTTCACGTGGCTGCTGCATGCGGTGCTCGGCGGTGGTTGCATGAGGTGCCGAGCTGATCAGTTCTGCCGAGAAGATGAAGATGTGTTGCTGGATCAAGTGGTTCGTGGAGTTGCTTGGTTTGTAGACAGTGGCTAGGGTTCTCGGTACTGCAGGGGCTGTTGATATTGTTTGAAGATTGATGGTGCCGAGAGCTGCTGAGTTTGTTTGATGGAGTAGATTAGGGCTGTTACGTAGAAGGGTTGTTTGGGTTTAGGGGCGTTGATCATGATGAAGAGAGGTGAAGGGTGCCATGAAGTTGAGTTCAGTTGGTGATCCAAGAGATGATCCAGAATGGTAAAGGTCAGTGGGTGTTTTGTCGAATGAAGGGTTTACAAGGGAGCTGGGTGCTTGTTGTTGCCGTATGCAGTGGGTGTTTTTGATGATGAAAGTTGATCAAGATGATGAAGATCAAGGGTTGCCGAGAGATGTGCCTCCTCTAGGGATCCAGATCCTCCATGGTCAAGGTGGATGATTGAAGGCAAAATAATGAAGTGTTGCCGTGAAAGTGCGTGAATGGTCTGGGTTGTGATGGGCGTTTGCAGTGTATGGGGCGTGAGTGGCATGAGTCATGAGAGTATGGGCTGGATAATGGCTTTATTCACGTGGGAGAGGGTTAGGTATTTGTTGTTTTGCCTTGTGTTTGTTTATGGCTTAGGGCGTGGGGCACATGAACGTGGGTATTGTTTGACAAATGGAGCTTGAATGTTTTGTCTTTGTTGGAGGGGCTCATGTGCTCATTTGAAAAATGGAGGAAATGATTTTGTTTAGACAAATAAAATAAAGAAAAGGGAAATGAAGGTGGGTGGCAGGTGGAGACAAGGTGGGTAAAAGGTGCATGTGGCCGAATATAGTGGGGATGGGAAATTAATTGAATTTTAATTGTTAATTTATGTGTGTGTATGGAATGTGCGAAGAGTGTACTTTAATTTGTGATTTAGTTCTTCGTTATTTGTGTTCAAATTAATTTAATTGGTTGGTGAATTTTAATTTTGCATGGAAGTTAAAGGGTCACAAACAAGGAAAATTAGAGAGAGAGAAAAGGTGTGAGAAAGAGCGAGGATAAGATTGAAACGAAAATACGGCGAATAAACCCGAAGCAAAACGAGCGAATAAAATCCACTAAAATGTCAATTCATGACTTTTCCCTTCCGACATCCGTTTCTCGCGACTTCCGCGACTAAAAGGTCGTGCCTCCATACGAGGCTCATCATCGGGCTGATATGCAAGAATGCAGTGCCTGTGTTGAAGCCTAGCTCAGCTGCTAACAGAACTATTCCTAATCTAATTAGGATTATTATCAATCGAGAAGGCTTCTATTGCTACCACAGCTGCAGCAATAATCCAATTGTGTTGTTTATTCGGTAACAGTATCTTGCTTGGAAGATTTCCAGCTTACTGTTCCGTAATTCAAACTTTATAGTACCGTTTTGCGACTTATAGTCATTTTTATCAGTTTGGAAACTTGCAGCAGTGAACCCAGCCACTTCAAGTTCTCCTTCTCCATAGTATAAGACGACATCCTTAGTTCCTCTAAGATACTAAAGGATGTTCTTAACATCAATCCAGTGACTATCACTTGGATTGGCCTGATTGTGACTCCATATGCTCAAAGCGTATGAGACACCAGGTTGCGTACATTTATCAATGTACGAGTTCTCGGAGAGTATCAACAACTTTAAATATATCCCAATAGATCTTTATTCCTAGAATAAAGGTTATTTCTCCCAAGAATTCTACGGAGAATTTTATGAAAGCCAAGCTTTCACCGATTGTATTTTATGGGAATATCATTTCCAAGAAATGATGTATTATCATTACTTATAGGACATTCACTTTCAGTGCGCTCCCACTAACCTCCTTATATACACAAGAATCATTTTTCGTTTTGAATTAAATCATATACCATTATGATTACATCAAAACCTTAATTCCAAGAATGCTACGCTTGCTTCAATCCATCCATGGATCGAATAACTTGCAAACCTTGTTTGCTTGTTTTGGTACGAAAAAACCGTCAAGATGTAGTAAACATCCTTCAAAAGGTTTCCGTTAAGGAAAGCAGTTTTGGCATTCAGCTGCCATATTTCATAAATGAAACATGCATCACCAGCAAGCATTATCCAAACGGATTTACTGTGGCAACAGGTAAAAGGATTCGTCGTAATCGACACAATGTTGATAACGATACCTTTTCGCTACAAGCCTAGCTTAGTACATTGGTATGTTGCAATCCATATATGTCTTCCTTGAAGACTTATATAGTACAAATAGGCACAATGCCTTCCGGTACATCAACTAGTATCCAAACTTAGTTGATTTACATGGAATCCATTTCAGACTTCATGGCACTTTGCCATAATAGGGAGTCGATACCTTGTATCACTTCCTCATACGCAGTCAGTTCGTATTCCTAAATAAGATTGGCATCTTTACGAGGTGAGATCAGAAACCAATACCCCAGGTTGTTTTCTGACTCTCTCCGACTTACGCAGTTCTTGTGTATTTGAAGATTACTGGTATAGTTTCATCCTTGATGAACTATTTGTATTCCATTAAGGACTCGGTTCCTATAATAGTATTACTCTGATTTTCATCGAGTTTTACTTTCCTCCTACTTACCACTGCATAAAGGTATTCCTCTTAGGAAAACTGCATGGCGAGCAACAATTACATTATTCTCTAGTGAGTTGTATAAGTACTATACTTTGGTATCCCTAGGATAACCTACAATTGGCACTTATCCGATTTGGGTTTTAGTTTGGTATCATCGAAACATATGCCTAGCATATCCAAATCTTCAGGAATGAGAAAACCCAGTTTCTTTCGTGTTCATATCTAATATGAAGTCTGTCAAACAGATTTTTATGGAACCTTATTATAAATAAGTTCTGCATTGTTTATGCATATCCGTTGAAGGGAATGGTAGCTCAGAGCGACTCATGATCAACCTTATCATGTCCAACAAAATTCGATTTCTCCGTTCGGACATACCGTTAAATTGACATGTTCCGGGAGGAGTCCTCATTGAAAGAATATTGTACTCTTCCAAGTATTGAGAAACTTATTGCTTAAGTATTTTCATCATGATCTAACCATGACGATTTAATACTTTAGCCGATCTGTTTGTTTATTTCATGTCGAAACTATAAAAGTTTCCGATTTATGTTTCAAAAGAAACACATAACCATAACGCGATGCCACATCCGTAAAGGTCACGAAATATTTATATCCACCTCTAGCCTAGCTAGATATGGGCCCACCTACATCACTATGAACAAGGGCTAACAGATTGGTGGCATTTGCATTTTTACCATGTAAATGTGTTTTAGGCACTTTGCCCAATAAACTAGATTCATAGACATTATTTGAATAGAATCAAATTTGTCCCAGTACCCACTATTCGAAAGTGTGGATATTTGAGTCTTGTTAATTGTGTCCTGTTGGTTTAATCTAAGGTCCCAAGATCAATAACAAGACATGAAACATTCATGAATACATCAACGGAGGTAGCGGAATACTCACATTGATCGGTAGAGTTGATTTGGAGACGATTCAAGCCCAAAAACGCACTGCCTTTCACGCCCACTGCATGCAGTCCACTGCCCTGCAAAACAGAAAATTTGGGTGAAGAAACGGAGCTCCAATCTTCGTCGGATGGATCCCGTCTCATGGTCGAACCTCCCTACCACCTTCGCAAGACTTGTAGTGTGCTAGCACTTGATTTCTCACCATGAGAAACCACTCTTGCTTCCCTTTAACTCACGCCCAAACTGGTTCCAAACCAGTGAACACTCCCTTGTGTTGCCGTGAGAGAGAAGAGAGAAAATGAGAGAAAAATTGTGTAATGGTTTGTTAATAAAATGATTTACCAAAAATCAATTATATTTATGCCATAATTTATTAAATTAATAATAAACTTATGACACAAATTCATGCAAAGGCTTAGAGTGTCAAACACTTCATTTCCATGCAATACCATTGAGTGCATTGTACACAATCTCCATGCAAAGCATTAGAGTGTCAAATAAGCATAATATGACATGTGTCAAAGTTAATGCATATCTTGACATGTGTCATGTGGGCCCCACACGTTTCCCAATGAAAGTGGGCCCACGTGCACTCACGCGTTCGGGTTCGATATTTCCGAAATACCGAGCTTACGTCGCGACGTTAATTCAATCGAATAATTTGACGTCGCTAACGAATTAATTCCAAACTAACTCGTTTGCCCGAATTAAAATCTAATTTTAATTACGCGTCGAAATCTAATTTCGTATAATATATCGAATATATTAATTTACCGATTAATTCCAAATTAATCGTTATCTCTCTCTAGACGATATTTTATCCCAGTTAAAATATCTCCGTAATTAATCCTAGATTAATTTTCTCTCTCTTCTGTTATAATCCCAGATTATTCAAGAGTGCGAGTTGTGCGTCATCGGTGGATTATCGGGAAGCGACCCATGAGATCCCCGGATAATCTGGCAGTAAATACGGTCGTCGGAGTATCCGAATCACGTACGTACCAAGTACTACGTTCTACCGATTTACGAGACAAGGTCGACTCCTAGCAAAGCACCAAGTCTTCCCAGGTTCTCCGGACATATTCATCAAAGAATATCTAGATCTGTATCAAGCGTAGTATACAATTGTATTGTGCATATTGGCCCAGTATCGGATAATCACGTGCTAGGGCTGGGGCTGGATAAGTGTCTGCCCCGTCCGAAACACATATCGGATGTCTGGTAACTAGTCTCTATAATCGGATATTCATGACCTGGTCATAATATCCCGATTGGATGCGCATCACTAAAAGAGCACTAATACCGTATCCTGCGTGACATCATCTCCATTATGACTGGAGTGATACTTCCGTCTCGACATCACATCCAATACACTACGACTCTCTGATAAACCCAGAAGTGGTGAACACAGAACCAGTTAAGATCCCCCAACCACCAAAACCAAAGTTTACCGATTGTCGTAAGTATTAGCGATGTAAGTCTCAGGTTAAGACTATACACACCTACCTTGATTTCGGCCTCCCATAGACACCTAGTCATAATACCAATGGGATTCCGAAGGGTCTATCCAGAGCGAAGCTGTTTCCCGTACCATCGGTGAAACACGACCTCCTATCGCACTTGCATAAGTATCCAATACTTATATATATGAGAACTATGCCGTTGTGCCCTCACAACGCGCACAAGTGCAATACTAGCCTATTCCGCATTATCGATGTCCAGTCTCGATAATACTACGGCTAGGGATATTTAATGATTAATCCTTCGCGGACTGATACTGTCTCATATCATCTCAATCCAGGAACTAATCATAGGGACCTCTCTTCATTTATATATCTATGGTGATCTGATCACAAATGATGAGAGTGCAATTTCTTTGTCACATAGTTAATTTGCTACAACAACACAATGATCTGTGCAAATAGTGACGCTATGGGTCATTTTGTCTAACATGTCCCAGACAACAATGCCACATTTAAGTTTCAACTGATTTACTCAGTTTGAGCTATTTGTTTGTCATGTTATACGTTTGAGATTTATTTATAATCAAAATATAAATATTGTTATTCACATCTAATGTGTTTATCTCAATATCATCTTTATATAATAAAACAATTTAGTGTTCTAGGATATAAAGGTACACCCGCAACGGGTTAAACCCTGATATGGAGATAATGTATCTAGTCAAACTAGTTACATTGTAAAAGTTTCCTAATTTAAGTACAAACCCAAAGGGTAGTTCCTAAACTTAGGTTTCTACGTTTAAAATAGCGACTTTCGTCTCGTTTCCGATTCATAGATAGATCTCATCTGAAGTCAGTATTCTGCTATCAGCAGATTCTGCACATCAGTACATATTGATGTACCACATCTAGTATCTAAAATCCAATTTTAATACTAGTAGTGAACTTTGTTTATAACAAACATATTTGAAGTCGGAGCCTTTCACCGTCTTCAATTCCTTCATGTCTGCCTTGTCCATACGGCAGTCACGCTTTGCCACAATTTAGGCAGACATTTTGGGATATGTCATTTGTCTTCCCAGAAGATTATAATGATTTTGCCGTTGCCCTTTTTCACACTCCAGAAGACTTTGGCCAAGCCTTTGCCTTCTAGAATGTCGAAATAAGATGCGCCTTGCGCTTCTTGCCTTATTGCAAACTCTGGCTTTGTCTCATTGAGTATAGCCATTAACTCTCCAAGAGTTTATTATTGTAATTTAGTACTTCTAAGATCTAAGAATAGATCTATGAAGGTCCTTCAATTTCATTATCATACTATAAGGATCTAATCCTTAGTTCTGATTAAGAAATTAAGGAGTCTATTTAGCAAGCATAATGGATTAAGCACTAAAGTTATCATTACATGAATATTCCAAATATCATGTTCTACTATTTGCTTAACTCCGGGCTTAGGCCTAAGATGTTATTTTATCAAATAAAGTAACTTTTTAGTTTTCAGGACTATCCTGATATTTTATTCCCAATTTCAAAATTAAAGTCGTTTAAATACATTTTCACCCAGGATTATGTTTTAAACACTAATCTTTCAATTATCTTGATTCTAATAGTCCAACTATTCAATCAACGATTTTAGGTACTATTTATTATAATGATTACTGTAGTCCAACTATATAATCAACTATAATTTAATTGGTTAAATTCAAATATATTGATTACTATAATCCAATTATAAAATCAACTGTTAATTGAAATTTATTGATTACTTTAATCCAATTATATAATCAACTATAAATGAAATAGTTTGAATACAGTCTAATTGATCAATTAAAACAACATTAAATTTTAGTCCAACTAATATATTAATTTATTTGACGAAATATTTGAAATGAGCGCGTATGGCAAGTAACTAAACGAATATTGCAAATTTAATACTTGCCTCCCACTATTTTTCGGCGAGCCTCTAACCCTCTGTGGAGTACTCAGGAAACCTTGTTTCCTAGTGGGTTAGGATCCCGTTAAATAACACACAATCTTGACTTTGGCCAACAAATTGTATGATAATTAACTAGGTAGATCTCTAAGATGAATTGGATCCCATCCAATTCCTAGATCCATTAGGTGGACATCCAAGTCCGAAACATATATCTTATATATGCCAATATATCCCATATATTTCGTAATCTGTTTCCTCTGAATCAACTAAGCCTTGGCTTTGGCACAACAAACTTAGTGATCCCAGTTAAGCGGAACCCATTGACCTTGGGAAGCTTCGTAATCAATGTCGATGGACAAGAATTGATCTTGACTTTGGCCAACAAATCACAACTTGGAAAAGACACCAAAATGTGTTTTTTGTATTAGTTTAAGGATTTCAAAAAACAATTTAACATATACCATTTTTCCTTTTCCAAAAAGTCAAAGGCAAAAGACAATTAATGCCTTCCATCTACCATCATCAATCAATAGTGACATGTTGTCATATAACTCAAAGTGACTAGACATCACATCAATCGATTGACTAGTGATTTAACGCTTGATATGACTTGTGGGCCGCACTTTAATTCGCAATGCGAGTGCGCCCGCAAACACTCTCGGGCTCGGGTGCGTTATTTCTAAATTAATAAATTTTCCTTTGTGACGTAATTAAATAATTATGCCTAGCAAAATCACTATTCACATCGCTTACGAATTAATTCTAAATTAACTCGTTTGCCCGAATTAAAATCTGATTTTAATTCCGCGTTGAAATCCAATTTCATATAATATATCGAATATATTATTTTATGGATTAATTCCAAATTAATCATTTTCTCTCTTTAATTAATATTTTATCCCAGATAAAATATCTCCGTAATTAATCCCAGATTAATTTTCTCTCTCATCTAATTTATCCCAGATTAATAAAGTGCGAGTCATACGTCATCGGAGAATCTTCGGGAAGTGACCCATGAGATCCCCGGATATGTTGGCAGTAAATTCGGTCGTCGGACTATCCGAACACGTATGTACCTAGTACTACGTTTGTACCGATTTACAAGACAAGGTTGGCTTCTAGCAAAGTGCCATGCCTACCCAATTCTCCAGAAATATCCTTACAGGAATAAGTGATCTATATCAGGCGTAGTATACGCAGTATTGCGTATTTCGATCTAGCATCGGATGTCACGTGCAAGGCCTGGGGCTGGAAATATGTATGCCCCGTACGAAGCACATATCGGATCTCTAGTAACTAGTCTCTATAATCAGATAAACATGACCTAGTCATAATATCCCGATAGCTGCAGCATATAAGAGAACCAGTTTCGTATCCTACATGATTATCATCTCCACTATTACTGGAGTGATACCTCCATCTCGACATCACACCCAATACACTACGATTCTCAATATACCAAGAAGAGGCATACACAGAACTTGTTAAAGCCCTGGACGACCAAAACCAAAGTAAATTGATTGTCGCAAGTATTAGCGGTACAAGTCTCAAGTTAAGACCAAATACACCTACCCTGATTTGGACCTCAATAGACATATAGTAATACTACCAATGGAATTCCGAAGGGTCTATCCAGAGGGAAGCTGTTTTCCGTACCATTGGTAAAACACAACCTCCTACTACACTTGCATGAGTATCCTATACCCAAATATATGAGAACTATGTCGTTATGCCCTCACAACTTGCACAAGTGTAATACTAGTTTATTCCGCATTATTGATGTCCAATCTCGATAATACTACGACTAGGGATATTTAATGATTAAACCATTATGGATTGATACTGTCTCATATCTTATCAATCCGAAACTAATCATATGGACCTTCTATCATTTATACATCTTGGTGATCTAATCACAAATGATAAAAGAACAATTTCCTTTATCACATAGTTAATTTGTACAACAACACCATGATCTGTACAAATAGTGACGCTATGGGTCATAACTGTCCAACACTTATCACCTCTCAGATTCTCTTTGTATTTCTATTATCACCAATTCCTCTCAATACAAATGAGGTTTCTTTATATATTATGTAATTAGGTAGAAGAATATAAAGTGCTAGCGGGAGAGAGGAAAGAGAGAGATTTGTTCTAGGAACAAATTGTATTATATATCCATCCGCATATCATTATTAAATTTTATCGCGCCTTATTATGCTTTTAGAATGCTTGCTTAATGGTGTATGATGAGACCTAATCAAAGATAATAAATTGGTTGCCAATTTATAGAAAAACCCTCACTTTGATATTAAGTGTTTTCCTTCCATTGAGTGGTTCTTTCTCAAGATCCAAAATTGACTTTGATTTGTTGGCCAAAGTCAAGATCATTGTCCATCGAGGATGTGTTTGAACCATGAAGGCTTTGTTATATATCGCATGTCTTGGGCAATTGTGACTTGTTGGCCAAAGTCAAGGTCACTTCTGTACATCGACGTGGATTACGAAGCTTTCCCACTGTCAATGGGTCGCGCTTAACTGGAATTATCAAGCTTGTTGAGCCAAAGCCAAGGCTTAGTTGATTCAGAAGAAAAGGTTAGGAAATATATTGGATATATATTTTGGACTTGGAGGTCCACCTACCGGATCTAGGAATTGGATGGGATCCAATTGATCTTAGAGATCTACCTAGTTAAGTTTCATACCGCTTGTTGGCCAACGTCAAGGTTGTGTGTTATTTAATGGGATCATAGCCCACTAGGAAACTAGGTTTCCTGAGTACTCAACAGACGGTTAGAGGCTCGCCGAAAAATAGTAGGAGGCCAGTATTAAATTTGTAATTTCTTTTAATACTCACTAAAACGCGCTCTTTTATATTTATATCTCATTATATAAATATTAGTTGGACTAATATCATTTATTGCTTTATTTACTGTACAAGACACTACTCCACTTGTAGTTGGTTATATAGTTGGACTATAGTAACCATTACATTTTGAGTGTACCCGAAATCGTTGATTGGATAGTTCGACTATAGCAATCAAGATGGCTAGAAAGATTAGCGTTAGGGACATAATCATGGGCGATAATGTCTTTAACGGCTCCAATTTTCCAGATCGGGAGATGAACCTCAAGATAGTCCTGATGGCTGATAAGTTACTATATGTCATAGAGAAACCTCTCGGGTCTGAGCTCGGAGTTGAGCAAACAGTAGAGCATGAGCTTTGGAAGACTCATCGTTATGATAACTTTACTGCTCAATCGGTCATGCGTGCCGCAATGACTCCTCAATTTCGTCGTCAGAACAAAGGATTGGATCCTTATGGTATGATGTTGAAATTGAAGGACCTTCACAGATCTAACCTTAGATCTCAGAAGTATGAACTGCAAAAGAAGCTATTTCGCTCGCATATATTAGAGGGCGTCTGTCAAGCACTACATATCGCAGATGATTGCTATCATCGAACAGCTAGGTCAGTTGGGCATAACCTTCGAGGCCAAGACTTCCATATATTTGATCTTACAGTCTCTGCCAGATTGCTGGGGTGGGTTTGTCATGAACTATAATATGATGAACCAAGAGAAAACTCTTAGACAGTTAATGGCGATGCTGAAAGAGGCAGAGCCAGAGCTTCTGAAGGGCAAGAAGCGCGAGGCACATCTTACTTCGACATCCCAGAAGGCCAACGCTTTGCCAAAGGCTTCTAGGGGTGTGAAGAAAAAGAAGAAAAAGGGCAAGGCCAAATCATCAAAGTCTTCTGGAAAGAAAAATGACATATCCCAAGATGTCTGCCTACACTGTGGCAAACGAGGGTCCCTGGAAGTGTGACTGCCATGAGTACAAGGCACACATAAAGGAAGTGAAGGCGGGCAAGACTCCGGTTTCAGGTATGTTTATTATTGAAATAAACATGTCCACTACTGGTTTTAAAAATTGGATTTTTGATTCTGGATGTGGTACTCACATATGTACTAATGTGTAGGATCTGCAGATCCTGCACATTAGCAGGAGACTAGCTTCAGATGAGATCGACCTACGAGTCGGAAACATGACGAGAGTCGCTGTTTTGGCCGTTGGCACCTATGTTTTGAATCTGCCCTCGGGCATGTAATTACATTAGGTGACTTTTATTTTGTACCTAGTTTGACTAGAAACATCATCTCTGTATCTAGTTTAACCCGATGCGGGTATACCTTGTATTCAGGAACACTGGGTGTTTTGTATATAAAGATGATATTTTTGATATGTACAACAGATGTTAATAATGGTCTTTATATTTTGAATATAAATGAATCTCAAACATATAACATGACAAACAAAAGGCTCAAATTGAGTAAAACATATGAAACTTATATGTGGCAATGTCGTCTGAGACACATTAAAAATACTCGTATATCCACTCTTTCGAAGAATGGATACTTGGACAGATTTGATCATGATTCATATGATGTCTGCGAATCCTGTTTATTAGGTAAAATGCCTAAAACACCTTTTAGCGGTAAAGATGTACGTGCCACCGAGTTGTTAGCCCTCGTTCATAGTGATGTATGTGAGCCCATGTCTAGCCAGGCTAGAGGTGGATATGAATAATTCGTAACCTTTATGGATAATGAATCGCGTTATGGTTATGTGTATCTGTACGGACCAAATTTGATCTAAGGGCAATTTCGACATTTTGCTCCAGGACCACCGCTAAATGCACCCTCGAAGCTCCCTAACCAAACCTCAAAGACACGAGTAACGCACAGGCTCAAAAACTCAAACCAGTCATTCCAGGCTACAACGGGAAAAATGTAGTAATTATTCCTCATGAAGTCAACCGTTACCATGACCCAACGGACGAGCAATCAAAGGGAAATAAAGACACACGTTACTACAATATATATATATATAGGAAACAAGGCTCCATGAGCAATGACATTCAACTTCAAGCTCTCCTACTCACAACAAAAGAACACTCTCACTCAGGCCCATAATATCTCCCACCTACCACCCTCACGGCAGTCTACAGGGATCGAGGTAATATCCGACCTTGTCTCTCCCTCTACAGTTTCATTTACATCCATCACTGACTTGGGCATCGGACTGCCTACGGCATATACCACACCGATGGGTAGACCTTCCTCATCCATCCAACCTTCTTTGTTTTGCAGGATCGCCAGTGCCCTCCTCACGAAATCTTAATTGTAGACCTTGGGCGAAAATCAACGTCTACAATTTACGGAGTGCCTACGGCATCCACCAAATCGGTAGGTAGACCTTCCTCGTCCATCCTACATTCTTTGTTTTGCAGGATCGCCAGTGCCCTCATAACGAAATCTTGATTGTAGACCTTGGGCGAAAATCAGCGTCTACAATTTGGCGCCCACCGTGGGGCCCTAGCGATCCATAAACAAACAAAGCTCTCACCCCGCAAATGACAAACTCACAAGTATCAACATGGCTTCGGGCAACGAGCCTTCAAATCCAATAGCTAACTAGTTGGCCATACTTCAGGAAAGCCTACGCATATTAGAAAAGGAGAATTCAGCCATGAAAAGTACTAATGGTGACCTCCAAATACAGCTGGAACACCTTTCCTCCACGCGAGGCCGAGTAGAATCAATGAATCCCCATGAAATTTCAGGCCACCAACCTAATTCAGTGGAGACTCCGGGTGTTGAAAGAACCGAAGCCCCCCACCATGAAGATCGTCCAGTCAGACACGGAAGTAACCAACAAGACCACCCAACCGAAACAATGACAGCCACGACAATACGTAAGGAAAAAGAGGAATTCAAGGAGGCAATTTTGTCTAGCTTACCTGGAGCCAGACTACCTTTGAGGAAGAGTAGGGCAGGAACCTTGATAGACACGCCATTCGATGAAAGGATCAACTCGGTCGAACTTCCACGGAAGTTCAGCCCTTCAGAAATGAAATTATACGACGGATCAACCGACCCTGATGACCATATAATCCACTACAAGTACAAAATGATGTCCATGGGCCTATCTCCACATCAAAGAGAGGCAGGCATGTATATAGGGTTTGGAGAAACATTGGCCGGTCCAGCCCTCACTTGGTTTATAAATTTGCCATATCGGTCGATCGGGTCCTACAAAGAATTGGCAGACAAGTTCGTAGGACACTTTGCTAGTTCGTGTAAGTTCGAAAAGACTACAGACGACCTGAATTTG
This sequence comes from Zanthoxylum bungeanum, assembly GCA_019454045.1. Lineage (NCBI taxonomy): Eukaryota > Viridiplantae > Streptophyta > Magnoliopsida > Sapindales > Rutaceae > Zanthoxylum > Zanthoxylum bungeanum. The sequence goes on along the minus strand of SKCR01036849.1, from coordinate 20,014 downwards.
GTTCAACAGCGGAAGGGATAGTCACTTTGAAGCTACGTCTTACGTTTCAACAAAGAAAGGATATCTATCCCAGACCTCCACCAGCCAACAGCGGTAGAAGCATTCCGAAATGGGTTGCTGGCAGATAGCAGCCTCTATAAATAGCTAACTAAAAATTGGTGTTACTCTATGGATCAGGCATTGATAGGAACCCGAACAAAGATCAGATGGGAAGAGGATAAGAGGAATACGAGCAAAGAAAGTACTTCCAATCTAAGAGTGATGAGGATAGGGCCGTCCAGACGACCAAAAGAATTTTATAAGAGGTCCCAGCATACAACCGACCAAAGTACATACCGTCCGAGGGATTCCCGTCCCTACGACAGGGCATCCAATCGTGGGCCAATCCCTTACGACAGAAGAGAAAGAACCCTCAATGTTGTGCCGAGAGTCTCAGACTACAACTGCACTATTTCATTAGGGGAGCTCGTTTCAGTCCTTAGAAAGATGGGGAGTGAAGTAAAGTGGCCACCACGCTCCAAGGAAGGTTCTGAAAAGAAAGACACCAGTAGATGGTGCGAATTCCACCGAGACTACGGGCACACGACAGCTGACTGCATAGCCCTAAGGTTGGAAGTCCTAGAAATTCTAAACAAAGGTCATTTGAAAGACCTGCTAACGGAGAAAGGAAAAGCTACTTTGGCCCGGAGGGAAGAAAGAGAAGACCAGAGAGGAGTCCCAATTCCACCTCCAATCAACAGCACCGTCAATTTTATCTCAGGTGGGTCAGAAGTAAGTGGAGTTTCCTATTCAGCAGCGAAGCGATGAACCAGATTAGTTTCGTCAATCGTCTCAGATCATGAACGAACTGTGGCAGGAGACCATACGGGGTTAGTAATTGAGTTCTCAGATGACCTAGTGTCCAATCATGTGAATCCACACCATGACGCCTTGGTGATATCTCTACAAGTGGCTAACTTCATGATCAAGAGAGTGTTGGTCGACACTGGATCATCAGCTAATATAATCTTTTTGGTGGCTCTCAATGATATGGGAGGAGGCTTGGAGAAAATGAACCGTCGGTCTACAGCCTTGATAGGCTTCAATGGAGAGCAGAAATTCACTATGGGCTAAATCTGTCTCCAAGTATACGCATGGGGGATCAATAAAATGATTACATTCATGGTCTTTGATAGCCCTTCAACCTACAATCTGATAATGGGGCGATCGTGGATACATGAGATGCTAGCTGTTTCATCTACGTACCACCAAGTACTGAAATTTCCAACCAAATGGGGGGTCTAAGAGATTAGAGGGGATCAACTTGCTTCCAGGGTTTGTTATCAAACCACCCTGAAGCCTAAAAAACAGTCGGCATAGCAATTACAGGGTGGGTCTTGTCGAGAACGTGTTGGTGAACCAAGAGTGGAGGAACGTGACGAGATCCAGATTCACCCAAGTTACCTAGACCAGAAAACCCAAGTTGGAGCCGACCATGATCCCATACTACGGGCAGAACTGGTGGACTTCCTCCAGAACACCATGACTGTTTTGCTTGGTCGCATGGGGATATGACAGGGATAGACCCGGAATTGATGACTCACGAGCTACACGTGGATCTTTCCTTCCCACGTGTCAAACAAAAGAGGAGGAAGTTTGCTCCAGAGAGGAATCGGGTCATTGATGAAGAAATTCATAAATTGTTGGAGAATGGAGCGGTCTCAATAAGTGCAATACCCGGACAGGCTAACTAATGTTGTGGTCGTGCGAAAGAAGAATGAGAAATGGCGAGTCTGCATTGACTTCACAGACTTGAACATGGCATGTCCAAATGATTCTTTTCCTCTCCCACATATTGACTCGTTGGTCGATGCAACATCGGGGCATGAACTGTTAAGCTTCATGGATGCCTACTCAGGCTACAACCAGATGCTCATGCATCCGAGTGATCAGGAGAAAATAGCCTTCGTCACCAATCGGGGGATCTACTGTTATAAAGTGATACCATTCGGATGGAAGAACACGGGAGCCACCTACCAACAACTTGTAAACAAAATGTTTTCCCACCAAATCGGGAAGACAACTGAGGTCTATATTGATGATATGTTGGTGAAGTCTCTACGAGCTAAGCAACACCTGGAACATCTTGGGGAGGCATTCGACGTAATGAAGAAGTATGTGATGAGACTAAACCCAACAAAATGTTCATTCGGAGTAGCCTCGAGAAAATTCCTTGGGTACCTGATCACACGACGAGGAATAGAGGCCAATCCGGAACAGATAAAGTTCGTGCTCAACATTCCATCTCCGACAAATCCAAAAGAGGTCATGCGACTTGCAGGGAGAATCACAGCTCTCAATAGGTTTATATCCAAGTTTACCGACAAGAGCTTCTTATTCTTCTCCATTCTCGGAAAGTCGAAGAAATTCGAGTGGACCCCAGCCTGCGAAGAAGCCTTCACCAGACTGAAAGAGTACCTGACCACACCACAACACTTGTCCAAGCCAGTCGATGGAGATATATTATATCTTGTATCTTGAAGTTTCGCCTCAAGCAGTTAGCGTAGTCCTGATAAGGGAAGATGAGGGCAACAACCTCCAGTCTACTACGTAAGTAAAGCCCTACTGGATCCTGAGACTCGGTATACTCAAATGGAGAGGTTGGTCCTTGCTTTGGTGATGGCGGAACGAAAGCTTCGCCCATACTTTCAGGGCCACTCGATAACCGTATATTCCACTTACCTGCTATGAAGCATTCTTAATAAGCCAGAGCTTTCAGGGTTATTGACCAAGTGGGCTGTAGAACTTGGGGAGTATGATATCACTTATCAATCGCGGACTGCTAAAAAAATCCCAAGCCCTCGCGGATTTTATGGCAGACTTCACTCTCAATCCCCAATAGGGTATAAAAGATGGTGTGCTTACTGTCCAATCTTCAGAAGTATGGAAATTATCAGTAGATGGATCATCCAGCAGATGAGGTTCTGGCTTAGGGGTTGTGATCACTACTCTTACAGGCGACACAATTCAACAGGCGTTTAAATGTGGTTTCCAGACTACCAATAATGAAGCCGAGTATGAAGCGCTGATAGCAGGGCTTGCACTACTTAAAGAATTTGGGGCAAAAAGGGTGGAGGCAACATCCGATTCTCAACTTGTCGTCAATCAACTTCAGGGAACCTACCAGGCTAGATGAGCTCAGATGGCGTCATACTTGTCTAAGGTAAAAGAGGTTCAGTCGACTTTTGAATCCTTTGTAATTTCGCAGAGCCCCAGAGCCGAGAATACCCACGTAGATGACCTGGCTACCCTTGGATCCATACTACAAGAAGGGAATATCCAAGCCATCCTCGTAGCTTATTTACAATGGCCAGCCATAACTAAAATAGAAGAAAACACCATCTCTCATATCACAGAAAATGACTCGTGGAAGACACCTTTAATCGAATACTTAGATACATGATCTTTGCCAGCAGATAAAGCGGTTGCCCATACGGTAAGACATCAGTCTGCGCTTTTCGTTCTACACGACAACCAATTGTTAAAGAGGTCAGTTGTTGGACCATATCTCAAATGCATTCCCCAGAAGAGGCGCAATACGTTTTAGCCAAATTGCACGAATGATAGTGTGGGAATCATTCCGGCGGCAGGAGTCTCGCATGTCGAGCCCACACAATAGGATATTATTGCCCTCTATACGAGCTGATGCAGCTACATATATATGAAACTATGAGAAGTGTCAGAGGTTTGCACTAGTCTCCTATTTTCCACCCGAAAAACACAGCCTCTCCCTAGCTCCTTGGCCGTTCATGAAGTGGGGAATGGATAATGTCGGGAAACATCCAGTTGCCCCCGGACAACGAGTCTACATGCTCGTATTGACAAACTATTATTCGAAGTGGATCGAAACAGAGGCTTTCACAAGGATAATGGATCAGGAAGTGTAAGGGTTCATCTGGAAGAACATTATTTGTCGTTTTGGCCTACCTAGAGAGATCTTTACTGATAATGGTTCCCAATTCATTAGTCACCGGTTCCAAAATTTTTGCAAAAATTAGGGAATCAAGCTTAGCTTTTCCACCCCACGCTACCCACAAGCTAACGGACAAGCAGAGTCTTCCAATAAGGTGATATTAAACACTCTGAAGAAAAGGTTGGAGAAATCGAAAGAGCTTGGGCAGATGAACTCCCAGAAGTTTTATGGTCGTATCGGACGACAGTTAGATCATCAACAGGCGAAACGCCATTCTCCTTGACATTTGGAACTGAAGCAGTCATTCCAACCGACGTTGGTGTGCCTTCACCATGGTATCAGTGGATTGATGAGGATATAAACAACAAACCCATGGCCAATGCACTCGACACTATTGAATAATTGAGGGAAACCTTGACCATACGACTCGCAGCCTACCGACATAAGATGTACAAATACTTCGATAAAAAAGTAAGGAGTAAAACCTTCAAAGAAGGCGACTAGGTACTCCGTCGAGTCTTCCAAAATACCAAGGAAGCTAATGAAGGGAAGCTCGGACCCACCTGGGAAGGCCCGTACATTCTCAAGAAGATTGTAGGCCATGGACCCTACAAGTTGGAAAAAGAAGATGGGGGACGAGTCCATAACAGTTGGAATGCCATTCACCTTAAGAAGTTCTACCGTTAACCTCATCACCTGTCAGACCGTCATTCTACAGACATTCTACTGTAATAAGGAGACATGCTTGCTGTTTGTTTGATTTCTGTTTTGCTGTTTGTTTGGATTTCATCATAATTTTTATTTCTGTAATTTCGTTATCATTTGACCAATTTTATTTAAGTCTGTTTAGGGAGCTATTAACAAATGTGACTTCGTTTTAGAAGACAGGAAAATGAATGACAGATATCCAAAAGACATTCGAAGTTTGTATTTACAAATCAAAATATTGTCTTTACAAAACGGCCGGAGCCGACATTTCAAACAAAAATAGAATTTACATCATGTCAATCTTCTTGCCTTTCAACAGGCTCAAGTGAATCGACCGGATTTGGAAGAGGGCCAGTCTCTATTGGTGGCTCCGATCTCGGTTCTTCCCCTGCAGCTTCAACTGGCTTCTCAACAATATCAACCATTAGGGCCTCTTCAATTCTCTTAGTAACAGACCCCCTAAGGGTCCCAATAGTAGCTTCCTTGGAAATGACCTCCTGCCCTCCCTCAACTTCAGTCTCTTCGATCGACAATGAGAGACCAGCCTCCAACCTTCCCCCATCGTTATCCACTTCCTGGCCACGAGTTGTGTTCCCCCTACAGATATTCCCTTATGAACTGACTCATATCCTTTATAATGTCTTCCATAGCCACTCCCTTGCCAGAAATGCGTGTCACATCAAAACATGCATCCATATGATACAGCAGTCAAAATTTCCGAAGTGCTAGCACACTTTAGAGTCTTATGAAGGTGATAGGGAACCGCACCCGTGAGCTTGGAATCACATCACGAAAGCTTGGAGCTTGGAGGTTGATTCATGGCCGAAAATGGAGGACCCAAAATCTACTCACTGGCGAGCAATCTTGGAGGGAGAAAACGAATTTTGTTCTTCGACGCATCGCCTCAACCGATCGATGTAAGTATTCCGCAACTTCTTCGTGTATTCACATGTTTGTTTCATCGCTTTAATCGATCCTCAGGACCGTAGATTTCCCAACAATGTTATCAGAGCCAGGTTAAGAGCATGAAACTTGAATTTAGGGTTAAAATTGGGTAAATTGATTTTGAGCATGATTTAATAAAATTACTTGATTGAGTATGCTTAAATGATGTTTAATTGAAGTTGGATTGGATCAATTTCATGAAAATTGATTTGGAACAATTTTCCCCAATTGGGTTGGCTTGGCCGAATCTACATGAACCCTAATGTCTTGGTATTTTGATTTTTTGATTCATTGGATTAGTTGAAATCAATTGGGAATTGTTGATTTGAGAATTAATTGGATTGAATTTGAAATTGGACAAAATTCCCATCATTGCCGAGACTTAAAGCATGTAAATTGGGTTTGATTTTTGATTAAAATATGTTGGACATGTTTTGATGTTAATGAGCATAATTAATTAGGCTAATTGATGTTTTGGAAATATTGATTTGGGTAATTAATTATGGAATACACTTTGGTTAATTAAATTATGAATTTGGAATTTTGTTATTTAATTAATTGGGCTAACTTTAGAAATTCGGCTTAAAAGGTTGTAATTGGGCTTAAATGGGCTTGGTTGTACCAATATGGGTTTAGGCTAAATTGGTTGGATCCAATTAGGCACAAAACCATTTCCATAAATTCCAATTATGACTTAATGGACCTTAATATATTAATTGGGCCTAATGGGCCTAAATTGGTTTCTAGGCATATAAGGGTGATTCCTTAAATGGGCTTTAGTAATTGGGATTGACCCATGTTGACCAAAAGTCCATGCCTTAAGAAATTAATTAAAAGCCCATTGGAATTTAATTAAATTAACATTGGATGTTAATCGGGCTTTGAGACCCATAACGGTTAGATTTAGAATCTAGGTCACTAAGGTTCGTTAATAAAGTGTATTATTTAATTTGGAATTAAATAGCGAATTAGTATTAAATGCAAATTGAATTGGATTTAATTTTGTAGTTTAATATAATTCAAGAATTGATACTTTGAGTACTTATTCGCAAAATGAGTTTGACTCGCTCAAAATCGAATGGTTGTTTGAATATTGGATGGTCATTAATATTCAGATTAATTAATTGGATTAGATTGATTGATAACATGTTTGTGTGAATACATGGTTGCGATGCATGAATAATGTATATCGGATGGATATTAGATGGGTGGGGCAATTTTGGAAATTTTTGTAATAAATTTAGAATTTATTTATTGGACCTGCGTGTCCAGCCTATTACCTCCTTACTCTTTGAATTTCTCTTCTCACCTATTCCCCTCAATGTAAATGAGGTTTCTTTAGAAGTTCTATGTAATTGGGTAGAAGTAATACTTGTGCTAGAGGGAGAGAGGAAAGGGAGAGATTTGTTCTAGGAAGAATGTGTTAAGTATCCATCCGCATATCATTATTATTTTTATTTATATGCGCCTTATTATGTGTTTAGAATGCATGTTTAAGGGTGTATGATGATGAGACCTTAACAAAGATAATAAATTTATTGCCAATTTGCACGCAAAAAACCCTAACAAAATATTAAGCGTTTTTCCTTTCATTGAGTGATTCTTACTCAAGATCCAAGACTGGCATTGGTTTGTTGGCCAAAGTTAAGGCCTTTGTCCGTCGAGAATGTGTTTGAATCACGAAGACTTTGTTCCATATTGGTGTCTTGTCCAAGTTGTGATTTGTTGGCCAAAGTCAAGATCACTTCTTGTCCATCGACATTGATTACGAAGCTTTCCATAGTCAATGGGTCACGCTTAACTTGGATCACTAAGTTTGTTGTGCCAAAGCCAAGGGTTAGTTGATTCAGAGGAAAAAGGTTAGGGAATATATTGGATATATTGGCATATATAGGATATATGTTTCGGACTTGGATGTCCACCTACTGGATCTAGGAATTGGATTGGATCCAATTGATCTTAGAGATCTACCTAGTTAATTATCATACAATTTGTTGGCCAAAGTCAAGATTGTGTGTTATTTAACGAGATCCTAGCCCACTACGAAACAAGGTTTCCCAAGTACTCAACAGAGGGTTAGAGGCTCGCCGAAATATAGAGGGAGGCAAGTATTAAATTTGGAATATTCGTTTAGTTACTTGTCATACGCGCTCATTTCAAATATTTCGTCAAATAAATTAATATATTAGTGGGACTAATAATTAATGTTGTTTTATTAAACAGTTGGACTGTATTCAAACTGTTTTCATTTATAGTTGATTATATAATTAAATTATAGTAATCAATATATTTGAATTAACAAATTTAATTATAGTTGATTTTATAATTGGATTATAGTAATCAATATAATTGAATTTAAATAATTAAATTATAGCTGATTATATAGTTGGACTATAGTAATCATTATAATAAATAGTACCTAAAATCGTTGATTAAATAGTTGGACTATTAGAATCAAGATAAAATTGAAAGATTAGTGTTTAAAACATAATTCTGGGTGAAAATGTATTTAAACGACTTTAATTTTCAAATAGGAATAAAATTTCAAGATGGTCCGGGAAACTAATAAGTTACTTTATTTGATAAAATAACATATTAGGCCTAACGCCCAAAGTTAAGCAAATAGTAGAGCATGATCTTTGGAAGATTCATGTGATGATACTTTAGTGCTTAATCCTTAAGCTTGCCAAAAGACTCCTTAATTTCTTATTCAGAACTAAGGATTAGATCCTTAAAGTATGATAATGAAATTGAAGGATCTTCATAGATCTATTTTTAGATCTTTGAAGTACTAAATTGCAATAGTAAACTCTTGGAGAGTTAATGGCTATACTCAAGGGTCAAAGCCAAAGTTTGCAATAGGGCAAGAAGCGCAAGGCGCATCTTACATCAATATTCTAGAAGGCCAAGGCTTGGCCAAAAGCTTCTGGGGTGTGGAAAAGGGCAATTGTTGGATAATATGACCCATAGCGTCACTATTTGCACATATCATTGTGTTGCTGTAGCAAATTAACTATGTAACAAGGAAATTGCACTCTCGTCATTTGTGATTAGATCACCATAGATATATAAATGAAGAGAGGTCCCTATGATTAGTTCCTGGATTGAGATGATATGAGACAGTATCAGTCCACGAAGGATTAATCAATTAAATATCCCTAGCCGTAGTATTAGCGAGACTGGACATCGATAATGCGGATAGGCTAGTATTGGCACTTGTGCGCGTTGTGAGGGCACAACGGCATAGTTCTCATATATATAAGTATTGGATACTTGTACAGTGCGATAGGAGGTCGTGTTTCAAGTTTCACCGATGGTACGGGAAACAGCTTCGCTCGGATAGACCTTTCGGAATCCCATTGGTATTATGACTAGGTGTCTATGGGAGGCCGAATCAAGGTAGTGGTGTATAGTCTTATACCTGAGACTTGCAATCGCTAATACTTACGACAATCGGTAACTTTGGTTTTGGTGGTTGGGGGATCTTAACTGGTTCTGTGTTCACCTCTACTGGGTTTATCAGGAATCGTAGTGTATTGAATGTGATGTCGATACGGAAGTGTCACTCCAGTCATAGTGGAGATGATGTCACGTAGGATACGGTATTAGTGCTCTTAAGTGATGCGCATCCAATCGTGATATTATGACCAGGTCATGAATATCCGATTATAGAGACTAGTTACAGACATCCGATATGTGTTTCGGACGGGGCAGACACTTATCCAGCCCCAGCCCTAGCACGTGATTATCCGATACTGGGCCGATATGCACAATACAATTGTATACTACGCTTGATACAGATCTTTGATATTCTTTAATGAATATGTCCGGAGAACTTGGTAGACTTGGTGCTTTGCTAGAGTCGACCTTGTCTCGTAAATCGGTAGAACGTAGTACTTGGTACGTACGTGATTCGGATACTCCGACGACCGTATTTACTGCCCCAGCTTATCCGGGGATCTCATGGGTCGCTTCCCGATAATCCACCGATGACGCACAACTTGCACTCTTGATAATCTGGGATTAATATAGAAGAGAGAAAATTAATCGAGGATTAATTACGGAGATATTTTATCTAGGATAAAATATCGTCTAGAGAGAGATAACGATTAATTTGGAATTAATCGGTAATTAATATTTCGATATATTAAACGAAATTAGATTTCGACGCGGAATTAAAATTAGATTTTATTCAGGCAAACGAGTTAATTTAGAATTAATTCGTTAGCGACGTAAATAATATTTCGCTAGGCGCAATTATTTATTTAAATTTGATTTATTAACGTCGCGCACGTAAGTTCGGTATTTCGGAATATCGAACCCGAACGCGTGAGTGCACGTGGGCCCACTTTCATTTGGAAACGTGTGGGGCCCACATGACACATGTCATATTATGCATTATTTAATTCTAATGCATTGCATGGAGATAGTATACAATGCACTCAATGGTTTTGCATGGAAATTGAGTGTTTGACACTCTAAGCCATTACATGATTTGTATAAGTTTATTATTAATTTAATAATATTATGGCATATATAAATTGATTTTTTGTAACAAAAATCATTTTTACCTCTCTCATCTCTCTCACGCCAAAACAGTGGCTGTTCTTCACTGGTTTTGAACCAGTTTGGGCGTGAATAATATGGAAGCTAGAGTGGATTTTCATGGTGAAAATTCAAGTGCTAGCACACTTACAAGTCTTGCGAAGGTGGTAGGGAGGTTCGACCATGAGCCGGGATCCATCCGACGATGCATGGAGCTCCATTTCACAGCTCAAACACCTGAAGACAGTGGGCAGTGGACTGCATGCAGTGGTGCCGAAGGCAGTGCGTTTTTTGGGCTTGATTCGTCTTCAATTCAACATAACCGATCAATGTGAGTATTCCGCTACCTCCGTTGATGTATTCACGCATATTTTCATGTCTTGATTTGATCTTGGGACCTTAGAAAAACTCAACAATGGCATCAAGAGCTAATGTTGCAAGCATGAAATTTTAGGGATTTAAAATTTGGGTAAATGTGATTTGAGCATGATTTGAATAAATTGTTTGTTTGAGTATGCTTATAACATGTTTAATTTCATTTTGGTTGGACTAATTTGACGAAAAATGATTTCGAATTATTTTCCCCCCAAATATCATGCCATGGCCGAATGTATATGTAATTTTGGGATCTTGGATTTTTTGATTTTTTATTCATTTGATGAGTTGGAATCGATTAGGTTGACGTTAATTTGAATCGATTGGATTGGATTTCGAATTGGACAAAAATCCCCAAAATCTTACCTTGGCCGAATTGGTGTATATGCCCTAATGTCTTGGTGATTTTGATTTTGTGACATTGGATGTGTATGAAATCATTTAGGATGTTGATTTAATGTCGATTGTGGATTCGATTGGATGGAAACCGAATCGGACACAAAATCACCTTCCTTGGCCGAGAGCATTGAAGCATGTTTATGGTTTGATTATCAATTTGTGTGTGTTGGACATATGATAATGAATTAAGCATGATTAATTGGACTAATTTGGTGCTTCGGAAATATCAATTTAGGTTATTAATCATCGTAATGCACTTTAGGTAATTAAATTGCGTAATTGGATTAGTGTAATTTAATTATTTAGGATTAAATTGGATTTTGGGCTTGAATTGTTGTAATTGGGCCTTTTGGGCTTGATTTATCAAGGTTGGTTTAGGCCAAGTGGATTGGATCCAATTGGGCCCAAAACCTTAACCATAAAGCCCAATTGCGACTAATGAACCTTTAATGTTCAATTGGGCCTAATGGGCCAAGATTGATTTATGGGCTTATGGGGTAATCCCGGATTGGACTTTGTTATCGGTTTGACCCGAGTTGACCAAAAGTCCACGCCTTAAGAAATCAATCAAAAGCCCATTGGACTTTAATTGAATTGACGTTGGACGTTAATCGGTTTTGAGACGAGTTTACGATTAGATTTGGAATTTAAATCGTAAAAGGTTTATTAAATAAAGTGTAATGTTTAATTTTGAATTGAATAGTGAATTAGTATTAAATACATGTTAAATTTGATTTAATGATGTAGTTTAATTTAATTCATGAATTCGTACTTTAAGTACTTATTCGCAAAAACGAGTTTGACTCGAACAAATCAAATCGTTGTTTGAACATTGGATGATCACTTAATTATCAGATTAATTAATTTGATTAGATTGATTGATACAGCTTATGTGTGTGAATACGTGGTTGTGTTGAATGAAAATGCATATCGGATGGATATTAGATGGGTGGGCAATTTTAGAAATTGTTGTAATAAATTCGATTTATTAAATTGGACCTGCGTGTCCAGCCTTATCACCTTCTTTCTCTTTATATTCTCTTCTCACCTATTCCCCTCTATATTATGAGGTTTCTTTAGAAGTGTAGTGTAACGGGTAGAAGTAGTACAAGTTCTAGCTTGAGTGAGAAAGGGAGAGATTTGATCTAGGATCAATGTGTAAAGTATCCATCCGCATATCGTTATTATTTTATTTCATACTCGCTTTATTATGTATTTAGAATGCATGTTTAGGGTGTATGATGATGAGACCTAACAAAGATAATTAAATTGGTAGCCAATTTGCACGCGAAAATCCCTCAATCTATATTAAGCAAATATCCTTCCATTGAATGATTCTTGTTCAAGATCCGAAGTTGGCATTGGTTTGTTTGGCCAAAGTCAAGACCTTTGTCAATCAAGGATGTACTTGAATCATGAGAGTTTGTTGCATATCGGTGTCTTGTCCAAATCGTGATTTTTATTGGCCAAAGTCAAGATCACTTTTTGTCCAATGACATTGATTACGAAACTTTTTCCTCGTCAATGGGTCCCGCTTAACTGGAATCATTAGGTTTGTTTTTGGCCAAAGCCAAGGCCTAGATAATTCTGAGGATAGGGTTAGGAAAATGTAATGGATACATTGACATTATACATATGTTTCGGACTTGGATGTCCACCTAACCGGATCTAGGAATTGGATGAGATCCAATTGATCATAGAGATCTACCTAAGTTAAATAGCATACAATTTTTATTGGCCAAAGTCAGGTTGTGTGTTATTTAATAGGATCCTAGCGCACTAGGAAACACGGTTTCCCCGAGTACTCCACAGAGGGTTAGAGGCTCGACGAAAAATAGTGGGAGGTAAGTATTGAATTTGCAAAATCGTTCAATTACTCGCTAAACATCGATTCTCTCATTTATATTTTTCTCGTCACATTAATCAAAAGTATTAGTTTGACTTTTTTATGTTGTTTTAAAAATATATATAGTTGGACTATATACAAACTCATTCAATATATATAGTTGATTTTATAATTGGATTATAGTAATCAATATTAAAATTATAGTTGATTAAATAATTGGATTATTGTAATCATTATAATAAATAGTACCTTATTAAAATTGATTAAATAGTTGGACTATTAAAATCATGAAAGAATTGAAAGGTTGAATATTTAAAATATATAATCCTTGGATTAAATGTTTTAAATGATTTAATTTTCAATTGGGAATTAATAATAAGTTAATTTATTTGATAAAATAACTTATTATGACTAAGCCCATTATTAAGCAAATAGTAGAGCATAAAGTCTTTGGAAGATTTATGTGATGATGACTTTAGTGCTTAATTAATATACTTATAATAAATCTATCTTAAGATTTAAAAGTATTAAAATTGCAATTAATAATTCTTGGAGAATTAATTGACTATTCTAGTGGAGAAAATTCAAAGTTTGCAATTGGGCATGTAGCACAAGGTGCACATCGTTTCGATATTCCGAAACCCAAGGCTTGGCCAAAGGTTTGTGAAATATTGAAAAGGATAATTGACATATCCCAAAGTGACTACCATTTGGATATGGAAGACACGAAGGAATTGAAGATAGGGCGAGGCTCTAACTTTAAAAATATTTGTCAAAGTAATGTTTACTACTAGTATTGAAATTGGATTTTAAATACTTAGTGTGGTACATAATACATATATGTATTAAAGTTCAGAATCCGCTGTGAGCTGGATACTGGCTTCAAGCCGAGATTTCTCTGCAAATCGGAAAACGGGACGAAAGTCGCTGTTTCGACCGCAGATACCTAAATTTAAGAACTACCCTTCGGGTATGTACTTAAATTAGGAAATGTTATAATATAACTAGTTTGACTAGAGACATTATCTCTATATCAGTGTTTAATCCGATACGGATAAAACCTTTATATTATAGAACACTAAGTGTTTCATTATATAAGATGATACTGAGATAAATACATTAGATGTAAATAACATAATTTATATTTGAATATAAATAAAATCTCAAACATATAAATGACAATAAATAGCTCAAATTGATTTGATCAATAGAGACTTATTTGTGGCATTGTTGTCTAGGACACAATTAAACAAGACTCATATATCCACACTTTTGAAGAGTGGATACTAGGACTGATTTGACTATTCAAATAAGGTCTACGAATCTAGTTTATTAGGTTAAAAACCTAAAATACTATTTACTTGGTAATAGTAAAAGGGCCACCGATCTGTTAGCCTTATTCATGGTGAAGTAAGTGGGCCCATATCTAGCTAGGCTAGATGTGAACGTGAATATTTCGTGACCTTAACAGATGTAGCATCACGTTGTGGTTTGTGTGTTTCTTTGAAGAACACAGATCGGAAACTTTTAAAGTTTCGACACGAAGTAAATTAACAGATCGCCTATAGTATTATTCCGCCACGGTAAGACCGTAATGGAAAATACTTAAGCAGTAAGTTTCATATGTACATGAAAGAGTACGATATTCTTTCATATGAGGACTCCTCCCGAGACACGTCAGTTAGACGGTTGTCCGAACCAAAAACTGAATTTTTGTTGGACATGATAAGGTTTTATCACGAGTCGCTCTGAGCTACTATTTCCTTCTACAGGATATGTATTAACAGTGCAAAACTTATTTAGAATAAGGTTCCATATAAATCTGTTTGACAGATATCATATAGGATATAAACAGGAAAGAAACGGGGTTTCTCATTCCTGATAATTTGGGTATGCCAGGCATAACGTTTGGATGATACCAAACTAAGGACCCAAATTGGATAAGTGCCAATATAGGTTATCCTAAGAGAAACCTTGAGTATAGTACTTGTAAATCTCACATGAGAACAATGTGATTGTTGCTCACCATGCGGTTTTTCCTGAGAGGAATACCGATATGCAGTGGTCAGTGGGAGGATAGTGATACTCGATGAAAATCGGAGTAACACTGTTCAAGGCACGAAGTCCTTAATGGAACACAAATAGTTCATCTATGATGAAACTATACCATTAATCTTCAAATACACAAGAACTTCGTAAATCGGATAGAGTCAGAAAACAACCTAGGGTATGGGTTTCTGATCTCACCCCATAAAAATGTCAATCTTATGGAGGTGTACCATCCGACTACTTTTAGAGGAAGTGATGCGAGGTATCGACTCCCTGTTATGGCAAAGTGCCATGAATCCGAAATGGATTCCATGTATAACAACTATTTTGGATACTAGTTGTTGTACCACAAGGAATTGTGCCTATGGTACATTAAACGTCTTCAAGGAAGACATATATGGATGGCAACATACCAACGTACAAAGCTAGGCTTTTGACAGAAAGGTACCGTTATCAACATTGTGTTAATAATGGTTCAACCTTTTACCTGTTGCCATGGTAAATCCATTTTGAAGATGCTTGTTAATAACTATATATTTCATTTATGAAATATGTCAGTTATAAATCAAAATCGCTTTCCTGAAAAGGAAACCTTTTGGAGGATATTTACAACATCCTGACGATTTTATATAACCGACAAACAAGGTTTGCGGGTTATTCGATCCAAGTTTGGATCAATGCAAGCATAAGGTTCTTGGAACTGTCGTTTTGAAATAATCATAATGGTTTATGATTTGACTCAAAACGAAATAATTCTTGTGTATATAAGGAGGTTAGTGGGAGATTGCACTAACAATGAAATTCCCGTATAGCTATTGGTGAAAGCTTGGCTTTCATAAATATTCTTTCATAGAAATTCTCCGTAGAATTCTGGGGAGTAACAACCTTTATTCAAGGAATAAAGATCTACTGGGATAGATTTGGAGTTGTTAACACTCTCTGGGAAATTGTACATTTAAAATGTACTTGTATTGGTGTCTCATACGCTTCGAGCATATGGAGTCACAATCGGGTCAATCCAAGTGATAGTCACTGGATTGAAGTTAAGAACATCTGTTAGTATCTCTGAGAACTAAAGATGCTATCTTTTACTATGGAGAAGGAGAACTTGAAGTGACTGGGATCACTGCAGCAAGTTTCCAAACGATTAAATACTGCGGCACTATAAAGTTTGAATAACGGGACAGTGAGCTGGAAATCTTCCAAGCAAGATAAGTGTTGCCGAATAAACAACAAATGCAGATTATTGCTGCAGCTGAGGCAGCAATAGAAGTCTTTTGGTGTCGAAAGTAAATCTAATTAGATTAGATATAGTTCTGTTAGCAGCTGAGCTAGGCGTCAGCACAGCAGGCTAAGGAATTAAAGGTCTCATCGACGATCCAGATATATACTTCTATATCATCTGATTCGTTTGGATCATACATCGTGGCGATGTGATGATCGTATAAATCGCGTCAAACGATAATCAACAAATCCGCTGACGAAAACATTTCCTCAACAATTTGAGCGAACCTTATATAGTTCGGGTGTAGGACACTCGAGTGACTGGCTATGTGCCAAGTGGGAGATTGTTGGATAATATGACCCATAGCGTCACTATTTGCACAGATCATTGTGTTGCTGTAGCAAATTAACTATGTAACAAGGAAATTGCACTCTCGTCATTTGTGATTAGATCACCATAGATATATAAATGAAGAGAGGTCCCTATGATTAGTTCCTGGATTGAGATGATATGAGACAGTATCAGTCCACGAAGGATTAATCATTAAATATCCCTAGCCGTAGTATTATCGAGACTGGACATCGATAATGCGGAATAGGCTAGTATTGCACTTGTGCGCGTTGTGAGGGCACAACGGCATAGTTCTCATATATATAAGTATTGGATACTTGTGCAAGTGCGATAGGAGGTCGTGTTTCCCGATGGTACGGGAAACAGCTTCGCTCAGGATAGACCCTTCGGAACCCATTGGTATTATGACTAGGTGTCTATGGGAGGCCCGAAATCAAGGTAGGTGTGTATAGTCTTAACCTGAGACTTGCATCGCTAATACTTACGACAATCGGTAAACTTTGGTTTGGTGGTTGGATCTTAACTGGTTCTGTGTTCACCTCTACTGGGTTTATCAGGAATCGTAGTGTATTGGATGTGATGTCGAGACGGAAGTGTCACTCCAGTCATAGTGGAGATGATGTCACGCAGGATACGGTATTAGTGCTCTTAAGTGATGCGCATCCAATCGTGATATTATGACCAGGTCATGAATATCCGATTATTAAGACTATTACCAGACATCCGATATGTGTTTCGGACGGGGCAGACCTTATCCAGCCCCAGCCCTAGCACGTGATTATCCGATACTGGGCCGATATGCACAATACAATTGTATACTACGCTTGATACATATCTTTGATATTCTTTAATGAATATGTCCGGAGAACTTGGTAGACTTGGTGCTTTGCTAGGAGTCGACCTTGTCTCGTAAATCGGTAGAACGTAGTACTTGGTACGTACGTGATTCGGATACTCCGACGACCGTATTTACTGCCAGCTTATCCGGGGATCTCATGGGTCGCTTCCCGATAATCCACCGATGACGCACAACTTGCACTCTTGAATAATCTGGGATTATATAGAAGAGAGAGAAAATTAATCTAGGATTAATTACGGAGATATTTTATCTAGGATAAAATATCGTCTAGAGAGAGATAACGATTAATTTGGAATTAATATATTCGATTATATTAAACGAAATTAGATTTCGACGCGGAATTAAAATTAGATTTTAATGTTGAAGTTTTAAATCAAGTCCCAAGATCAACAAATCATGCATAAAAACCGCATATGAACACATCAAAGGAGGTGCGGAATATACTCACATTGAATTTCGGTTTTGATGAAATGAACACAAGTTGCGTTTTTGCTTCCTCCAAGCTCACGGCAACAGCTCTCCAAGGCAATGGGCTGCTCGGTTTGGACTGGTTCGGCTTCCTCCATGTTCGGCCATTGATGAGCTCCATTGAAGCTCAAAGCTTCAAGCTTCCATGCTCACGGAATCACTTCCCTATCACCTATGTATCACTCAAGGTGTGCTAGCACTTGTTCATCTTCAATTTTGCTTCTCAAAATCGGTAAAACCAGAAACAATTTTAAGCAAAATCGGCAGTGAAGCCGTGAATGAGAAGAGAGAAAAAAGGGAGGGAGAAGAGAGAAACCGTATATTGCCCTTGCATGTAAGAGAGAGAATGATAAATTATATATTTAATTTATTTCCAAAAACAAAATAAATATATAAATCATTATCATATATATCAAAAGTAAAAAGCAAAAGTCTATTAATGCTTTTCTACTTTTCACACATCATTTCTACTTATTACTTTAAGTCATATCACATCACTTTAATAAAGTGACATGTTGTCAAGTCACATCACTCAAAGTGACAATTGATTTGACGCATGATGTGACAAACGATTTGACGCTAGATGTGACTCGCGTGCCGCGCTCGAATTCGAAATGCGAATGCGCTCGCAATCACTCTCGGGCTCGGGTTCGCTAATTCCAAATTAACGAATTTTCCGTCGCGTCGTAATTAAATGATTACGCCTAGCGAAATCTTTATTCACGTCGCTAACGAATTAATTCTAAATTAATTCGTTCGCCCGTATTAAAATCTAATTTTAATTCCGCGTCAAAATCCAATTTCTAATAACATATCAAATATTATTTAAATCGATTAATTCCAATTAATCGTTCTCTTCTCTTTAATTAACGATATTTTATCCGAGGTAAAATATCCCGTAATTAATCCCAGATTAATTTTCTCTTTCATCGAATTAATCCCAGATTAATTCTATCTCTCTCTCTTCTAATTAATCCCAGATTAATCAAAGTGCGAGTAATACATCATCGTGAATCTTCAGGAAGCGACCCATGAGATCTCCGGATATGTTGGCAGTAAATACGATCGTCGGACTGTCCGAACACGTAAGTACCTCGTACTACGTTTATATCGATTTACAAGACAAGACAAGTTTGGCTTCTAGCAAAGCGCCATGCCTACCCAATTCTCCAGAAATATTCTTACAGGAATATATAGATCTGTATCAAGCGTAGTATACCGTAGTATTGTGTATATTGGCCCAGTATCGGATAATCACGTGCTAGGGCTGGGGCTGGATAAGTGTCTGCCCCGTCCGAAGCACATGTCGGATGTCTGGTAACATAGTCTCTATAATCGGATATACATGACCTGGTCACAATATCCCGATTGGTTGCGGAACACTCAAGAGCACTAGTACCGTATCCTGCGTGACATCAACTCCAATATGACTGAAGTGACACTTCCGTCTTGACATCACACCCAATACTCTACGACTCTCTGATAAACCCAGAAGTGGTGTACGCAGAACCTGTTAAAAGTCCTCTGCCACCAAAACCAAAGTTTATCGATTATCGTAAGTATTAGCGATGCAAGTCTCAGGTTAAGACCATACACACCTACCTTGATTTCGGCCTCCCATAGACACATAGTCATAATACCAATGGGATTCCGAGGGGTCTATCCAGAGCGAAGCTGTTTCCCGTACCATCGGTGAAACACGACCTCCTATCGCACTTGCATAAGTATCCAATACTTATATATATGAGAACTATGCCTTTGTGCCCTCACAACACGCACAAGTGCAATACTAGCCTATTCCGCATTATCGATGTCCAGTCTCGATAATACTACGGCTAGGGATATTTAATGATTAATCCTTCGTGGACTGATACTGTCTCATATCATCTCAATCCAGGAACTAATCATAGGGACCTCTCTTCATTTATATATCTAAGGTGATCTAATCACAAAATGACGAGAGTGCAATTTCCTTGTTACATAGTTAATTTGCTACAACAACACAATGATCTATGTAAGGTTCGCTCAAATTGCTGAGAAAAAGGTTTTCGTCAGCGGATTTGTTCGATTATCGTTTGACGCGATTTATACGATCATCACATCGCCACGATGTATGATCCGAACGAATCAGATGATATAGAAGTATATATCTGGATCGTTGATGAGACCTTTAATTCCTTAGCCTGTGCTGACGCCTAGCTCAGCTGCTAAAGAACTATATCTAATCTAATTAGATTTACTTTTGATCCAAATGGCTTCTATTGCTGCCTCAGCTGCAGCAATAATCCGCAT